>PVJI01023931.1:0-13345 GCA_004026765.1 Micronycteris hirsuta
GTTCTGGGTGGGGATCCCAGTTGCTAGCTCTCATAGTCCTTCCCAGCTGTTCTAAAGCCCAGGCCTGCACTTCTGGGAGTGGTTGGTTGCGGGAGCTGCGGGCCTTTTCCTGAGCGGGCATGTGTGCTCCCCAAACACGAGACTGCCAAAGAGAGGGCCCTGTGGACTTCTGCAGCCCAGAAGTTCCGAAGAGGCACCTCTGGGGACTGTTTATGTGTGACGCACCCCAGGAAAATTGAGATCTGGGGGGTTCTCTTGGTTTCCCTAGTTCCTGCTCCATTTCCTCCTGGGGGCTAGAAGCTCCCCACCCCAGCTGCCTTCTGGAAGGCAGAGCCCTTGCCACCCTCTCTCCTTCCCCTCCCTCTCGTGACTGCCACCTTCCTGTGACTCTGGCAGGGAGGTCGCGGTGAGAATGGAGTGCCGGGCACTGGGCCCTACTTCAAGAGCCATGGGCCTGGGCCAGCGGCCAGGAGAGAGGTTTTAGGGGACTCCAAGAACATCGGGTGCAGGGAGGTGGAGAGCTGAGCATTCCCGAGGACCCAGGATCCTCTAAACCTTGTGTCTCAGTCTCATGCCCTCCAGTGATGAATCCAAACTCCTAGTCCGTCATCAGGGAGACAGGGAGACGGGAGGAAGGCAGGAGTCTCTCCTCACAGGGTTTTCTGTGCTCCCTTCCCCGCCTTCCCTGGGAAAGAGCCGATTAAACCGTGTGGTTCAGCCTGGAGGGTGCGGGGCAGCCTCAGGACGGTCGATGTTACTGCCTCAACTTATGAATGAGGAGAGTGCAGATTTCCATGTAGGGAAGTCTCCCAAGGGCCAGAGAACTCAGGGGCAAGGTCACAGCTGGAAGGTGCTAACGTCAGTTTGTAAGCTGGGAGTTTCTGCAGCAACTTGGGGTGCAAAGCGGAGTTCCCAGGCTTCTAAAAGCCTCTCTCCTGGCCCAGATTACCACTCGGCCTGAAAGGGGGAGGCGTGGGAGGCTGTCATGGTTGCCTTCATCCCTAGCATCTCCTGTAGTGACTGTTACCATGGAGACCAATGACCAGCTGTCCAGCCTTGGCAAGCCCTGAGGCCTGAGGTCAGATTTGCAGCCTGAAGATCCCCAGAACTGCCGGTGGCATGGCTTCTGTGGGGGAAAGGGAGGGACCTCTGAGCGAGTCCGGCAGGGAAGGATTAGCATCCAGATATCTGGACATCTGCATGGGGGGCATGGGGCTGGGGGGTTGGGGGGAGGCCGATGCTCTCATCTGCACTTCCGCTCCAAGCTTGTCTGGTCTTAGAAACATGGCTTTAGGCAGAGCTCTGTAGGGTGAGAGTGGATATGATTTGTCTTCTTCTTTTTCACAGCTCTCTGCGTGCAGATTATTGGAGGGAGAGAAGTAGCTCCTCATTCGAGACCCTACATGGCGCTGCTTAAAGGGGTGAACGGCAACCTCTGCGGGGGGGCTCTGATCGGAGACAGATGGGTGCTGACGGCCGCTCACTGCCCCCTGTAAGTGCTGGGGTCGAAATGACAGCTCATGGGGATATCCTGATTCCGGCCAAGGTTACTTTAAAAAAGAAATTCCTCTAAAGCCAGGGAGGCGCTCTGGACCCGCACTCGGCCCCGATCAGGAGTCGGGTGCAGACTGAGCGCCAGCGAGCGAGGCCCAAGAAGGCAGCACCCACTCTCCTATCTGCAGGCCCCATAGCAGCTCCCCACCCTGAACCAGGGGCTGGACAGCTTTGTCTGCCTTTCGTTCTGTGGCTGGGGGAGAGCGAGCCCGGCCCCTAGTCCCCTCCAGGGCAGCGCACAGCTGTCAGGTCGAGACAGCTGGTCTCCAGGGCCCGAGTCCCCCAAGCGAGCCGCCCGCTCACCCACAGCCTCTCTCTGGGCCCCCTCCCCGCCCCCGCTCGCTCCCTCCGGGGCGGTCCTGCCTCCACTCCCGGAATCAAGCCTGTAAGCCTGGCTGTCCGGTGTGATGACCACTGTCACACTGACTATGCAAGTATCTCACGTGGCTGCATGCATTCATATACAATTTCAAATCGATTTCCTCCATCACGCTCACCACATTTCACATCCTCCGTAGCCGCGTGTGGCTTCCGACTCCCTTGCAGAGGTGAGAATGCAGAGCACACTCCACCCCAACTGTGCTCTGGCGCCCTGTGCTCATGTCTCAGTAAGACTGCCGTCAGCTGGGGGGGGAGTGGGTGGGGGGCAGAGGGGGGTCCCGCTGGTGTGGTCTCCACTGGCTCGGGAATGGCTGTCACCTTAATTGCGAATACACCAGAGCGTGTTTAGATTTTATGAATCAAAGCGAACCTTTAGCACAGACTGGGAGAATCGATGTGGGTCCCTCCTTCAGGCCACCATCCCCGCATTGCCCACACTCAGTGCCAGGCAAACAGGGTCCTCACCAGACGGTCCCTTTCTGACCGTTTACCCATTTGAGATGAGGTTGTTGACGCCTCAGTGAGTCCCTCTTGCAGGCACCAGGTGGCCTCTCGCTCGACCACTGAGACCTTCATCTCTGCTGCTCGATGTTCTGTCGCAGCTGAAGGAGGGGCGGGGGGCGGGGGACAGGACACCCACCAAACCCCAACAAAGATCCCAAGACCAGGCTTAGCGGCCATGGGATTCTTACTGTTTTCAATAGATCTCACTTAGTATGCTGTGAACATGCTGTGATGACAGCGAAGCTGATGGTGGCAGTGAATTCTCCAACATCGTACTTTCTGTTCTTTCAAGCACCCATTTTGTTTTCTGGTCCACCCACAAGCATGTCTGTGGCAAGCAGATTTGCACAGGGGACCATGCAACCGGCCGGCACTGGCATGCTCGGCTCCTGAGGGAGAGAGTAAACCCAGTGACAGCCCCATGTCTGTTTTCAGGAACAAAAAGTCCACAGTCACCCTCGGGGCTCACTCGGGGTCCAAGGTGGAGCCAGAACAACAGAGAATGTCCGTGAAGAAACAGTTTCCCTACCCATGCTACGACAAGGACACCCACGAGGGCGACCTCAAACTGGTCCAGGTGCGCACCTTCGCTGGTCCCTCGGACAGACCGAGAGGCAGAGAGCCGCCCGCTGCCTGGCCGCCGGCGCGGCGTTCCTTACTCGGTGTCCCTGTAGCTGCAGACTGCGCCCACACAAGGGTCCCTGCGGGCTATAAAAACGTGAATGTTTTGTCATCTCGTTCTTTTAACGCTTTCCACTCATGTTCCAACAGCTGGCGAAAAGAGCAACAATTAATAAGAATGTGGCCATCCTTAATCTCCCTAAGAGCGGGAATGACGTCAAACCAGGAACCGCCTGCCAAGTCGCAGGATGGGGGCTGACAGGCAATCAGCACCGTGTGGGGTCTGACAACCTGAGAGAAGTCAATGTCACGGTCATCGACAGGAGAGTCTGCAACGACCCCCGGCACTACGACTACAACCCCGTGATCGGGCTGAACATGCTCTGCGCCGGGAGACTCAAAGGCGGCAAAGACTCATGTAGGGTAAGTTCGCGGGACCCCGCCCTCCGGCGCCGGACCAGGCCAGGCGGGCGAGGCAGGGAGTGCACCGTCCGGCTGGGTCCACTCGCGGTGTCGGCTCCTGCCGCGTCCTCGGTCTCGGCGCGGCGCGTGGTTCAGCAAGAATGACACGTTGGTTTCCTGCTGCTGCGGGTTGACCCCTGACATCTTCTCATGTCCAATCAAAACCTCCCAAGAGCCCTGGCCGGGTGGCTCCGTTGGTTGGAGCATTGCCTCATACACCACAAGGTTGCCGGTTCGACTCCTGGTCAGGGCACAGGCCTCGGTTCTGGGTTTGGTCGCTGGCTGGGGTGTGTGCAGGAGGAGCCGATCAATGTTTCTCTCTCCCATCAAGGCCTCTCTCTCTCTCTTCCTTCCTTCCTTTCTCTCTAAGATCAATAAGCATATATATCCCCAGTGAGGATTTTTTTTTAAAAAGCCCACCCAAGAAGCAATGTTGTTTTTTCTCATTTTTTACTGTAAGATATGTGGATCTAAATTTTTGAAACTGTAACACTCAAGAGAGCCAAAGTCAGGGTTGCTCTAGGCCCTTCCATGCCCTTTGCCCCGAATTCAGCACAGCCTCAAACTCGTCCGCTCTGACAGGCCTGTCCGTCCCCGGCCTCACCGAGGACGGCAGGCCAGGCCCCACAGCTTCCTAGGGCCAAGGCCAATGCCAGGAGACCACTTCCAGGCCCGACCCACACAGAGGACGCGTAGGTCTGTGTCAGCGTCCCCGAGAAGGGGCGGGACCGGGCCCCGCGTGAGGACAGAAGTAGCAGAAACACGACGATTCTGAAGCTCTGGGTGACGGCTTGTCATTTCTCAACTGTGCCAAAGCCCCTGCGGGGCCCAGGGAAGGGGAGCACCGCGTGCTGGGCTGGGAATGAGCAGACCTGAGGCCCAGGGTCCCTCTTCCTTCCGGGGGGCTTCTCCTGCCTCAGCAGAACCTGAGCAGCTCGCCCTGGGGGCAGGGCTGGGCCATTCCCAGGAAAAGGTGGCCTTAGGCGTCAGCAGCCTCCTGCCTCCCCCCCCTCCCCCGGCCTTCTCCAGTCCCTCACACACTGGCACCAGAACCTGTGTGCTGTCCGCACGCGACCTCCCGAGGCCCCACAGCATCCCAAGGTGCCTGTTACCTGCCACCCTCTGCCACCCAAATTCAGCGGTCCTTGGCCTATTCTCTCAATGGCTCTCGATGGATTGAACCGGAAAGACTCATTCGGAAGTTTCAGGCACTCCTCCATGAGGCAGGAGACTCGGCTCTGCACAGGGAGGACCCCAGCTTCTCACAGGGCCCCTAATTTTAGACCTGCACAGCCAGTTCTCGCAGGAGCGAGAGGCTGCCCCGCCCCCGCGTTCCTGGACCCGAGCCAGCCACGACCCCGCGTCTGCAGAGCCCCGTGCACAGCCCAGGGGCCTCCACCCGGCCCAGCAGCGGGACCTGAATTCCGGAATGAGCGCACACAGGCAGATCCTACCTGGAGTCCGTGAGAGAACACAGGTCGCACCCCGCAGGTGCAGCGGGCAGGGCGACGCAGAGGCTTTGGGCTGCGGGAGCCGCTCTGCTGCGGAGTCCGTGCTGGGAGGTGGAAGCATGGATTTCGGAGCTTCCGCCCAGTATGGGGGGAAGGGGTCTCTCTGAGGGGGTGAAGGCTGCTTTGGTTTCCTTCCTTTGGGAGGACAATTCTCTGCGGGAGAAGCTAGGAAACGTGGCTTCTCTTTTATGCCTCGAAGTCCCATCCACATTTGACCGTTTCGCCCCTGAGTTATTAGGCACCCTGAGAAAATGACAAAGAAAGGGTTTTCCTTTCTAAAGCAGAGAATCAGTCCCAAAATTAGGGGACAACCTAGCCAGCAATGCCAGCTTCACTTCCATTCCCACTGGTGCATAAGTAAATTGAGGGAGCCAATCTAGAAACATTAAAATAGCCTCAACATTTTGGTTTGTTGGGTTTTTTTTAAGATTTTATTTATTTATTTTTAGAGAGGGGAAGGGAGGGAGAAAGAGAAGGAGAGAAACATCAATGTGTGGTTGCCTCTCATGCGCCCCCTACTGGGGACCCAGCCCACAACCCAGGCATGTGTCCTGACCGGGAGTAGAACTGGCAACCCTGTGGTTCACAGGCCAGTGCTCAATCCACTGAGCCACACCAGCCAAGGCTGCATTTTGTTTTTTTTAAGCACTAGATTCCAAAGAAGGGAAGGCCGGTTTTCACTCCACTTTAAACGGAATTTCTCCCACTCAGCGATGACCATGTCTCTGTTCCATGCTGACCCCCACCCCTCTTGTCTCACCCAGGGAGACTCGGGAGGCCCTCTGATCTGCGAGGGGACCTTCAGAGGCGTCACCTCCTTCGGCAAGGAAGAAAGGTGTGGAGACCCCCAAGGGCCTGGCGTCTACATTCTGCTCTCTGAGAAATACCTCACTTGGATCATCAGGACAATGAAGAGAGCGGTTTAGATCCATGTGTATTGTTTCATTTGCTGTCACTTCTTAATCTCATCATAAATACAGTCAGTGTGCACGACTATCCCGATTCTCTCTGATGGCTGCAGTGGGCAGGGCTCCCCAGCACAGCGAGGCGGGGCCACACAGTGTCCTTGTGGGGGCATGCAAGGGGGACTCCAGGGAGCAGTGTCCCCATGCCATCCATGCATCAAGTGACATGCAAACTCTGCTTTGTCTGAGTCCCTGCACTGCCTCCCTGGGGCCCAGGGGGAGGGGCCCTCGGTCAGGGTGTCTGGTGACCAGCGCAGCGAAGGGCCCGCAGTGCCACGGGGGACGGAAGCAGCCAGCCTGGAGTGTGCGGCTGAGAGAAAGGAGTTGCCCTTCATTGTCCCACATCTACACCTGCTCTCCAGATTTACGGGGAAAACCCTGAGTCTCTGGGAGAGACAGAAACCAGGCATGCCCTTCGGTTTGCTCCCCAGGCAGGCGAGAAATAGAGACTGAGATTCCAGGAGATACAGATGAGGCGGCTGCTCCAGAGCCTGGGCAGGTCCCACCACCCCGGGAGGCGGGGTGAGGTGGGTGCGTGCAGCGGCCGCCCATCCCGTCCGAGGCGGAGGGGGGTCAGTGTGGACTTGCGGCAGGAAGCTTCGAGAAGTGATTGAGTGGGAAGATCCCTTTGATTTGCATCAGTTCCTTTAGGAACATACATTTTACACACGCACCATGCATGCCCGGTCCAAGAACATGCAGCAACATGGAGGGATGGGCTCTTAACACAAGAGAAGGAACACACTTTAAAAACTGCCCGAACACCGGTGATTCATTTGCACCCACAGCTGCCCATTACACTGACCAGGCTCTTTAAGATTACCAATGCCCAGGCCCCGTCTCTGGAAATTTCTATTCATTTGGCATTCGGTGGTCCCAGGACATAGTCTTTTTCATGCCGCTGGAGGGCAGAGCCCCACGCTGGAAAGTGGGTCCTGGTGCTGATACCCAAGACAGGCTCTGGGAGACTCACCAGGATGGTGTTTGGTACGCCCTCCGCTCTAATTCCTAGTCCCCAGCTCAACAGCAGCCTAGTTCCACGGCAGCAAGGGGAGGGGCTGCCCCCCACCCCGGCAGCGTCCGTCACAGAGGGTGTAGCCCAGGTACACAGCAGTCGTGTGGCGCCCTTGTCCCCGCTGGTGGAGGTGTGACCGGCACAGCTTCTCAGGGAAACTGCATGTCTATTGAAACTACATGTACACATGCCCTGCGACCTGTCGAGTCCACTCGCGGGTGCACACCAAACAGAAGCGAGCACTTTTTTTCCCACCAAACGTGTTCTGGAATCTGCAGAGGAGCTTTGCTCTTGAAAGTCAAAACTGGAACTCAACTATCCACCCACAATAAAGTGGATAAACTGTTGTACATTTAACGACAGAATATCAGACAGCAATGAAAGAGAACAAACAGTAGTTACGGCCAGCAGCATGAATTAATCTTACGCAGTTAATGTTGAGTGAAAGAAGCCAGACAATTAATATTGTCCGTGTGCCTCCGTTCGCCTGGAGGTTGGCACGGGGAGAAACTAATCCACAGTGAGAGAGGTCGGAAAACAAAGGGTGCTGACGGGGAGGAGGGGAGAGGGAGGGAAAGTGGGGAGGGGAAGCAGGAGGAAGAAGAACAAGGGAAGGGAAGGGGAGGGAGGGGAGGGGAGAGGAGAGGAGGTAAATAGAGAGAGAAGAAGGAAGGGTCCAGACAATGTCAGTGGGAGGGAGCAGACCAGAGCAAGCAGGTCGGAACAGGCATTGCCCCCAGGAAAAGCACCGTGCAGAAGACACACCCACGCCATTCCCGTCACTGAGAGGTGAGGAAGCTGGCACACAGGGCGAGTCGAGTGGCTGCCACAGCAACGCCACACACGGCTGTGCCACCCGCCGTGGCCGAGCACGCACAGGTCTGGTCTGGACTCAGCCAAGCAGCACTGGGCCTGGTGACGGGCGGGAAGAGGGCAGGCAGCCGGTGTGCACTGTCCAAGGGCTGGTGCTGAGGACTGGGAGGCCACCTGGGTGGGGCCACGGGTCCCTTCCCAGAACAAGGGCTCCCCCAAACCCGCCACCTTCAGAGCAGGCGTGTGGCGCCTCAGGTGTGGCGAACCCCACCAGGGCGGACCTGGCGAGCCTCGCAAGGTGCCCAGGTGTCGCTTTGGTCTCCCCTCACACCGGTTTCCTGTGGCGGCCATACCAACCTGCCACAAACCACGTCACTTCAAACCACAGAAATTCATTCTCTCCCAGTTCCGGGGGCTGGAAGTCCGACATCAGGGCGTCGGCAGGGCCGGCTCACTCGGGAGGCCCCAGACTCTGTGTCTCCCCTTTCCCGCTTCCCGCAGCTCTTGCCCACCCTTGCCGTGTGGTCACGTAACGTTTTCCAAGGAGCAAGAAAATAGCTGCCTATCGTTTTTTTCCTCGCGTTTTTCAAAGCCCAGCTTCCTACTTTCAGGCCCGGCCCTGAACGGCATTCTGACAAACAGACCGACCCCCAGGGCTCCACGCCTCTCCGCTTACGCCTGCCACATGCCGGGCCAGCGTCTCAGCGCGCCCGTCACAAAGGGGGGGCAGGGGAGAACCCCCCCCAACACAGGGACTGAAACACGATTTTGGACGCAGAGAGCGCGGCACTGAGCCAGCACCGAGCACTCCACACACGTCATCGGCTGCTGTCACCATAAAAAAGGGTGCATTGGCAGTCCTCGCCAGTGAGGACACTGCACACGGCCAGCGCGGACCCCGCCTCACATGGCAGCTTCTCGGACACACAGTGAGGCCCGAGGGGCGCTTCGCTGATGTCGTCTGGGGTTCGCCTGCAAGCAGTCACAAGGCAGCCAAACTTCGGGTGCATCGGAGCTACTTGAAGAAACGGGGGAAGGCTCCGGAACGCACCGAGTTTGAATCCACATTAACGCGTGCCGTGGGGAGAGGGAGGGCCAGCATCACACAACGCGCACTCGGGCCAGTCACGCAGGGCCAGGGGAGCCAGTCGCTCGCCTTCGCCCGGGGCTCCGAGTACCCGAGACGGTGCGCTCCTGACGCCGGCCGACGTCCCTCCTTTAGTTTTATTTTCACACGTCACAGTTCTGTTCACCCAGGCTCCATAATCGACGGGGGGTACAAACGTGACTGGCTCCGGGAGGGGCTTCCTACCTGCCGCGGCCGCCTTGACTCCAGCTCGGAGCCCCAGCCACCACAAGGACCCAGCGCGTTCCCCAGCCGCTCCTCAGTCCCCGCAGTGGGAAGAGCGGACAAGCAGAGCCACATGGCGTGGACACGCTCACAGCCCCCTGTCCCCGCGAAGGCCGGGGAGCCCTTGGACGCAGATCCAGCCAGGCCCTGTGTTGCACGGAAGCGCCACGCCTTGCACCCCGTCAGGGTCCCCTGGGGGGCACGCTGGGGATGCCTGCGTTCTGACTCGGCGGGGGCCGCGGAGCCTGGGCATGTGGCTTCACTCTGAAGGCCCCCAGATGAATGCAGTGGGCGGCCAAGAGTCGAGAATCGCTGTCACATTTCTAGGTCCCTCTACACTGTGGGGATTCCAAACCTAGAAACCCACTATAGTTTCCAACAATGACGTGTGGGGACCTGGATGCTTCCCAGAGACGGGAACCCCACTCTCTGCAAAGAGACTCCTTTCCTGCCAGCTGCAGGGGACACGTGGAGCCACGCAAAGAAGGAAAATGTTGACATAAGAAGAGATCGCGACGTGGCCCTCACGGTGCCCGATGTCACTGCAGGGACGAGAACGCAACAGGAGCCATCGGCCGCCCCCGAAGACATCGTGAGCAGCACTGTTCCCTCCACTGCGGATGCACAGTGGCAGCAAAGATGCAGAAGTCACACTGATGAAAACGTGGTGAGCCCACAATTCAGGCCGCCTCGCAGAACGAAACGTGCTCGTTTTGTGTAACTCTGCCCCTGATTCTGGCTTTCAGGGAGAAAGACCTGGGAAGTTCTCCTCTCGACTCAAAGTCCTGCACCTGGGAATTCTACCAGCCCAGCTGTAGTGTGAGAGAAGAAAAGGGAGGGAAGGAGGAAGGAAGGAAGGGAGGAAGGAAGGGAGGGAAGGAGGGAGGGAGGAAGGGAAGGAAGGAAGGAAGGAAGGGAGGAAGGGAAGGAGGGAGGAAGGGAGGGAGGGAACCTGAGCAGAGTATCCCGAAGTCCTCACTAAATGCCCTTCAGAAAGAACCCAGATGATATGCCCACTCGCTCCCCCAGCTTCGAGCACCAGGGCTAAGGCAGCGTCCCGGCTGCATGTCGGCCTGCTGGCAAAGGTCGGTTGGGTCGTCTGGCACCCGCACGGGGCAGGCCCTGAGGAAGGACAGTGCCCCGGCCTCGCGCTTCTCCCTCGCTGGTGCCCGCTGCCAGGTAGGTCCCTCCTTTGTCCAGGACACAGAAGATGTGTGGTCACAGGTGAGACTCGAGTCTAGTCTCCACACCCTTCGTGGGCTCCCCGTCCCAGACGAACGCAGGAGGTCCGAGGGCTGTGGCAACAAGGTTCTGAACTTCCAGTCCGGGATACTCAGATCTGAAGGAAATGTATTTCAAAGTAGAGTGATTATGCAGCCACATAAAAAAAATTTTTAAGTAACTAACTTTTTTATAGGCAGAAGAGGAAGATTAATACCTTCCCCATCGTCCACTGGAAAACAGAATCATAGATCCAGGCAGATCGTTAGAAGTTCAGGAACGAAAGCATGTTTTCCTGGGCGACTCCAGAGATCCCGGGGCTGCTTGTGACCTGCACAGCTCCTGGCACCCCCCACTCGTTGTCACCGCTCCCCACCGGCAAGTCGGCAGCGCTGTCCTCTGTGGGGACCAGTCCTGTCTCCCCAAGCAGATGACAGCTGGATGCACAGCAGGAGACCCAGTGTGGCTGCCCGACAGATTGGGTCTGCCCGTGTTTAAAAGAAGTGCGTGAGAACAGGGCGCCGCTCGGACAGGCCATTCCTCGCAGCGAACAAAACGCACGTCCCTCGTGCGACCCGCACTGCCGGCCACCGTTCCCGAATGTGCGCGCCATGCGAGGAAGAGCCGCCTACGTTAACCGTGCTTGGGTGGCGCGCCATTCAGACATGAGGCCCAGGCCCATCTGGTTCTTCCAAAATCAAACTTCAAACTTGCGTCGGAGCACGGGAAACATTCTGTCGTTTCACCGTGTCAGCTCACGGTCTACACAAGCACCTACAGTGTCATTTCGAAGGCCAGGAAGATGCGCCCGCGCCTCTGGTTGGAGGGCGGCGTTGAGGATGGAAGCCTTCATCCCCAGCCCTGCCCCTGCCGCCCACAGGGGACAACGCGTCCACGCATCTCTGTGACCCTGCGAACAGAGCAGGTGCCCTGGAAGGTGCTCAGAAACAACGGAGGGAAAAAGAAAGCCGTCACCGTGACCACACTCAGTCATGGTTGCAGGGAGTGGAAAGGAAAGAAACAAAGGAGACTTCAGTATTAATTTGAACAAATAGTTTTAAAATAGCCAGCGGCATTGTTAATGAAAAGCACAAGCCGTAGACCTAAATGTGGTGACAGATCTTGTGGGGAGCACCCAGAGACCCCACATCATGCTTTGAATATTCTGTCTGTTACTTGAGATTTTTTTTTAAAGATTTTATTCCTTTATTTATTTTTAGAGAGAGGGGAAGGGAGGGAGAGAAACAGCAATGCATGGTTGCCTCTCACATGGCCCTCACGGGGACCTGGCCTGCAACCCAGGCATGTGCCCTGACTGGGAATCGAACCGGGACCCCCCAGCTCCCAGCCCACGCTCAATCCACTGAGCCACACCAGCCAGGGCTGTTACTTGAGATTTTTAAAACCAGAGAAATTGTTGCAGATCTGTATGTCTATCACATCAACAATCACCCGGTAGACCTAAGCCCTACTCTGCGTCTTCATCAATAAATATTGACTCGTTAGACTTCCAGCCAAGATGGAGGCATAGGTAGATACACTTTGCCTCCTCACACAACCAAAAGAAAGACAACAACAAATTTAAAAACAAAGAATAACCAGAACTGTCAGAAAATCAAACTGTATGGAAGTCCAACAACCAAGGAGTTAAAGAAGAAACATTCACCCAGACCAGTAGGAGATGCAGAGACGGGCAGCTGGGACAGAGAGGACTCACGGCAAGGCGGCAGCTGGAGGACCAGGCAAGGCAGCAACTGGCAGCTGGCAGAGCAGGTGGTCCCACATCTGTGTGCATATAAACCAGCAAGAACAAATGGGGAGCAAGACAGTCTGTACAACCCAGGGTCCCAGGGGAAATAAAGCCTCAAACCTCTGACTGAAAACACCTGTGGGGGTTGAGGCGGCAGCGGGAGAAACTCCCAGCCTCCTAGGAGAGTTCACTGGAGAGACCCACAGGGTCCTAGAATGTACACACACCCACCCACCCAGGAATCAGCACCAGAAGGGCCCAATTTGTTGTGGGTAGTGAGGGAAGTGACTGAAAACCAGCAGAGAGACAAGCAAGTGTCATTGTTCCCTCTTGGACCCCTCCCCCACTGACGGCATCACAAAGCAACCACATGGGTTGCCCCACCCTGGTGAATTCCTAAGGATCCACCCCTTCCTATGTAAGAGACAAGAAAATATGGCCCAAATGAAAGAACAGATCAAAGCTCCAAAAACAGAACTAAATGGTAAAGAGATAGCCAACCTATCAGATGCACAGTTCAAAACACTGGTAATCAGGATGCTCACAGAACTGGTTGAGTATGGTCACAAAATAGAGGAAAAAGTGAAGGCTATGCAAAGTGAAATAAAGGAAAATGTACAGGGAACCAACAGTGAAGAGAAGGAAACTGAGTTCAAATAAATGATTTGGAGCAGAAGGAAGAAATAAACACTCAACCAGAACAGAATGAAGAAACAAGAATTCAAAAAACTGAGGAGAGGCTTAGGAACCTCCAGGACAACTTTAAATGTTTCAGCATCCAAATCATTAGGGGTGCCAAAAGGAGAAGAGGAAGAGCAAATTGAAAACTTATTTGAACAAATAATGAAGAACTTCCCCAATCTGACAAAGGAGTCCCAAAGAAGTTGGACCCAAGGAAGCACACACCAAGGCACATCATAATTACATCACCCAAGAATAAAAATAAGGAGAGAATTTTAAAAGCAGCAAGACAAAAGGAGACAGTTTTCTACAAAGGAGTTCCCATAAGACTGTCAGCTGATTTCTCCAAAGAAAGCTTGCAGGCAAGAAGGGGCTGGAAAGAAGTATTCCAAGTCATGAAAGGTAAGGACCTACATCCAAGCTCACTCTATCCAGCAAAGCTTTCGTTTAGAATGAAAGGGCAGATAAAGTGCTTCCCAGATAAGGTCAAGTTCAAGGAGTTCATCATCACAAAGC
>PVJI01023932.1:0-22757 GCA_004026765.1 Micronycteris hirsuta
TGAAAGGCCCCTGTGTGGAAATGGCTGCTAGGCTCATTGGTTTGTTTGCTTGTTTGTTTTTATTGTTGTCTTTTTGACTTGAGCCCAGTTAAGCCACCAGGAACCCTTCTCTATAGGTATCTTCTTTCTCGGGGTCCACAAGGTCAGATCAGACTGTCACTTAAAAGCACAGTAAGCACAAGGAATTTATCTGCTCCCAGTGAGCCTTATTTTTGTATGTTAAATGGGAATGACCTACTGATTTTCTACTGTTAATACAAAATCCCACATGAAATACTTTGAAATTTGTGAGGTCTACAGCATAAAATGAATTCATCAACAGAGGCAAAATGTAGCCAACACAGCAACCTATTTGATTATAACAGAGAATAGGGTTTTCTCTCTCCACCTAACCCTCTTCTTCCTACCGCCACCCAACTGTAGAACAGATATTTACGAAGTGCCTAATGTGTGCCAGACTCCGTGTTAGGTGCTGAGAATCCAGGGAAACTGGTCAGGTGAGATACCTTGTGGGGCAGGGAGGGGGGACACAATCAATGAGTGTGTAAATGAACGAATGAGCAATTTCAGAGGGTGAGAAGGACTAAGAAGAGGACGAGGATCACGAAAGAGCTTTCTGAGAGGACAACACGAGGGCTGCAGTTTGAACGCTCGCTCGCACGCAGTCTCCGGCACAGAAGCAACGCAGTGGGAAGGGCAGTCCAGGAAGAGACAACAGCAAGTTGCTAAGGCCAACACGATCTTGGTGTGTCCCAGACACAGAAATTAGGCCCCTACACAAGTAGTTTAGTGAACGAAGAGGAGGGTTTAACAAGGTAAGTTGGGCAGGTAGGACGGACAAGAAGGGTCTTGGAAATTGTGGTGAGGAGTTTAGATTTTATTCTAAATCAGTGGAAAACCACTGGATAGTTTTAAGTTGAAGAGTGACTTAATCTGACCTGTGTGGTCAGACTCTTTGATAAGACCAAGTAAAGAGCAGAGTCTTTGTTAACATTATAACACTGAATTTTTTTGTTAAGAGAGACAGTCAATATTTAGCTTTAAAAAGTTTTCCATAGTGGAAGCTAACAGACATCTCGAACTCAGCATGTTCAAAATCGAGATTTCTCTCCAGCAGGCTTTCTTCTTTCAGAACTGGTCATTATATGCTTCCAGTTTTCTAACAAAAACCATGGAGCTGTCCGTGACTCAGCCGACTTGTCAGCAAAGCCTGAGCCCATTTCTCGCCTTCTTCACTCACTGCTACGACCGCGGCCCCAGTCCTCCTCGTCCCCTGCCTGGACCAGGGCAGTGGCCTCCTAACTATCTTCCCTTCCCTCCACCCCGTCTCTCTTCAGTCTGTTTTCACCCCAGCCGCCAGAGGGGGCCTGCTGACATAAAAGTCAGGTGATGCTATTTCTCTGCCGAAACCCTCCAATGTCCTCTTACTTCACAAACTCAAGGTCCTCACAATGCCCTAGGAGGCTTGAAACCATCTTTCCCACTTTCCTCTCTTCCCACATTTCCTGCCAGTTTTCTGCTCACTTCCTCTGCTCCTTGAACACTCATGCTACTCCCACCTGAGGCCTTTGCTCTTCCTGGCCCTACTGCACACAATATACTCTCTAGATACACATAAGACTTTCCCTTTCACCTCTTTTAGGATTTTACTGAAATTCATATTCTTAACTGAGGTAGGAAATGTGTATGTAACAATATTTTGGTTTTTAAATAAATACTTAATAGATATAGCTCAAAGCCTGAGTTGGCTTATTTTTATTCTAATGACTTCTGCAAAATAGCCATTATTTATTCATTGAGAAAATGGACATAGTCTGATGATTTCTTAACACTATCTGGAATTATACCTTTTTGATAATGCACTCCTAGGCATAAACTTACAAATCCCTCCTTGTAGTGAAGAGTTCACATTAAATTACTCTTCTCTATAAACACAATGATAGGAAATGGAGGGTTCAACTAGCTGATATGAAGTGATGAAGACCAACTCTGCCCAAATATCACCTGATCCCTGGGATACACTATCCTTATCATTACATCATCCCCTTCAAAGGCTTCCCCACCGTCCTAGGGACGAAGGCCAGAACCTTTACCATGGCCTCACAGTCTGGAGGCTGCATGTCTCTCAACCCCATCTGAGGCCCCAATTCCTCTTTGCTCCCTGCCTTCCAGACATTCTAGTCTTTGACTCTTAACAGGTCAAACACTCCAACCCCGTCTTGTGGACTCTTATAATAACACTCTCCTTTCCTTCAAAGTGTCACAGTTGTGAATTTAAATTTATTAGTTTGATTCTTTGATTATTTTTGACATTGCACAAAGGCAAAGATTGTGTGCATACTTTTCTCCAATCCCCAACATCCAGCACATTTAAGATACTCAGAAATTATTTGTCAAATAAGTAGACAAATATTAAAATGAATAAATAAGCCAAAAACTCACAATTAGGGTTTTAGAGGGTCAGTCACCTTTTAACAGAATATCACCATATGTTCCCGCATCCAGGCTTTCTAATCCTAGTATCTTAATGGCCCACAATTTCATGACATGCCCCCTAAAATACTAATAATGCATAATTCACATCTGCTTTTAAGCTTCAATGAGCTTTCACTTTCATTTCTACATTTCACTCTATTTACTGATAAAGAATCTGAAGCTCAAAATGGTACATGTTAGCAAGACACAAAGTTAAGGCTGGAATTCGGACCACACCAAGGCTCCTAGAAAATCTGAGAAGGGGAGATGAAGAAATGGATATTGGGTCCACTTCTGAAGGCCATGGAGAAAGATATCTAGAAATAGAGGTATGTCTCCAACCCCAATAAAAAAACACAGATCTAATTTATCAAAAGGGTTATTTTATTAAAATTGAGTTAATTGGGTCCACATCCACTGAACCAGGGAGCATATCTGATATTAAAGTACACGAGTGGAAAGAAAAGTCAATCACTCCAACTCCATGGCTTAGACAGCAACCCTCACCGAGTCTCCTTTATGTATCTGTTTTGTGCTCACTCTTTACACTCCGTAAGCACCAACTTACCATAGACTCCTATTCTCTCTTTCTCTATGCAATGCAATTTAGCACTCCACCTACCAAATGGCTCTCAGTGCTTCATATGTATACTTTCAGTCTGAAGAGTAAAACAGAAATACGTAGAAACCGCCTAAGCACAACTCAGTGCCCTGTACTCAAGGGCCTTATGGATCATTTGAGCCAAACACCTCTTTTGACAGAGGTCACTGGGCACCAGTCAGTCTCAGAAGAGATGAGTGAGAAGCTGAGAAGAGATTTTGAGACTGTTGAGGAGTTAGAAAGACAAAAAATAAAGTTCTGAGTACACCACAGAAAGGTAACCCCGGAAATTCCCCATGTTGGTTTGGGTATCCCTAAAAGAGCCATACACAATAAATAGTAAATCTTCACAATACTAAAAGTCCTGTTTCAAATCATCTCAACCCTCAAGTTTAGGTTAAGGTTATCCAGGATTTCTAGTGGCCCTAGCTTCCTGCTAGAAGCAGAAATGCATCCTCTCTGGATGAAGACCATCTTAGACCTCACTTTACCTGGCACTTTTTCCAATACAAGTTCTGGAATTCAACACAAATTCAACCAAGCAGAAGGGGAAATCAAACAAAGGGATCACAAACAAAGAGACAAAAATACGAAGTGAGCAAACTCAATGGAATGTAGGTAACAGAGTCAGGAGACACAGAGTCACATTGAATGTGTTCAGAGAGATAATAGGCGTAACTGAAAGCTTTGACAGGGAGCTGGGAACTATTAAAAAAAAACAGGTTAAAAGTACATAACTGGAAAATATAATCAAAATTAAGATCTCTATGGTTTATAATAGTATAGTTAACCCAGATGAAGACAGAGTTAATGAACTGGAACATAGGTCTGAGAAAAATATTGAATAAAACATGACAAAACAAAGGATTTAAAAAAATAGAGAAGAGCCGAAACAACCCAATCATGTTGCAAATGTGCCTTCCCCCACCCTTTCCCCCAAGTGCCTTTCTCTTGCCTTTCTCCTTCTCCTAAGCTCCAAGGGCTCTACTCTGTGCCTCCGTAACTTGTTTCCTGAGCCCACTGCTTCCACAGCTCACTTCTTCTACCTCTGTGACTTCCTGAATAAACTTTTTCTTATACTTTGAGTCTTACCTTGATTCTCCCTTAATCAGAACTCAAATACTGAGGCTGCTGAACCTGTCTAACACCTGGCCCTGTTTAGCCGAGAGCACCACCATTAATGCCACACACTTTGAGGCCTATTAAAGGAAGAGAAGGGGAAATAGAGAAAGGAAAGGAAGAGAGAGATAAAGAAAAAAAGAAAAAGAATTTGAAAGAGAATGGGGGGGGGGGAGGACCAGGAGAAAGGAAAAAGAAGAGGAGGAGAAAAAATTCAGAAATTCTCTCTCTTGAAATATCTTTTAACCTTTCTCTTTAAAATGTCCATGGGGTGTTAAATGACTTTAATGCATTTTTTTATTGAAGGAAATTCCCTTTAGAAGCCTCCAGATGAGTTATTTTGCAAATAGTGCTTCTACATTGCTAACAAGACAACTGACCCAAAACAATTGTACCTACAGTCAACAAGCATGGCAACTGAAACACAGGAACGTCGGCGACGATGCTCCGTGGCGCACAGCTCACACGTGGTGGAGCTTAGGTCCAGAGCAGGCCGTCTGCCCCGGAGCCCACACTCCAACCGCTCAGTCAGTTCTCTCCATCCCCCCTGAAAGCCCGCCCCCTCTCCTGGGCAGTGATGATGGACTTTCAGAAATTACCCACATTCCCTGGCCTGTTTCGCTGTGACTAGAGAACGAGATTTTACAATTAGGATATGTAAGAAATGTGTCTCAAGAAACACAAACCAGTGGCTTAACATGCAATGGGGGAAATTCACGCTTAATTACGAGCAGATGGACTAAAATATCTTTGTCATGGGACAAGGACTGTAAGTCAGCAAAGAGGCCAAGTAAAGAATTGATTCAATGACTTCTGCCCGGAAACGCAGTGTCCGATTGCTGGCTGTGAAAGAGAGAAAAGACAGAAACCCCCAGTGCTTACTAGGCTCACACGCTTCGTGCACATTGACACTGGAGCTGAAACTTTACACACTAGGTGGGCGATGACAACACACTCATTTGTGTGTTGCTGATTTTTGTCCAAGAAGGAAAAAACATACCAAGGTTGGAGAAAGGTGTCTGGTTCACCCCTGCTGTCTGGAACCTGCCCAGCATGCTGGGCGCTGGCCTTTTCCCTGCAACACTGCACCTGTTACTGTTGGGAGTTCTCGTAATAAAGTCCAAGCAGTATGTCTTTAGCTTTCTCTTTCTCTTCTTCCATCTATCAATTACATTTTTTACTTTTTCAGGACATATAAAATTTATATATTCTTTCACATTTTCTTCACCTGTGTTTTAGAATAAATACAAATTAAATACCGTATTTTTTGGACTGTAAGACACACTTTTTCCCACCAAATTTGGGAGGAAAACAGGGGTGCGTCTTATAGTCTGAATGTAGCTGAATTATAGTCTGAATGTTATTTATGTTACTAAATATTTTACCACATTTTTTGCTTCAAAATTTTTTTTTCCTATTTTCCTCCTCTAAAACCTAGGTGCGTCTTATGGTCCGAAAAATACGGTATATTTAATGTTTGCAATCAGTCCTTGGAAGTTTCCCCAATGATCTCTTATTTGGATAAAAATCATCCATTAGTAAATGCTAAAGAAGGACTCACTTTTGCTTGTTAGAGTGTGACTTTTCTATAGCCTTAACATTTATTTAAATCTGTTCTTCATTAAGCACCTTGTACTTTAATAAATTTCTGAAATATTTTTACCACAACTTACATTTCTATCCTGAAGTCAATCAAAAGTTGTTCCATATATTTAAAAATAAGTTTCTGTGCTAGAGTTTGACTTTTTGTTCAAGGAATCAAAACATCCCAAATGTTTACTAGAGTCTATTGAATTCATTTTGTTTTGAGTATTGGATTATGGTTTTCTTCCGTTTCATGGTTTTCTATTCTAAAGGCTAGGAGGCTTCAGCTGCAAGTATTTGATTCTCAATTTTTCTTAATAGAAGTTCTGCATAGATAAAGATGACTTTGTTCCATATATTTGAGTGGACACAGCTGGCTGTTACTGTAGGTTTGAGTGTTTCTGGTGAAAGAGTGCCCTCTTCTGTCCATAGAGCAAAATGCAGTTACTTTTATGAGGTGAGGGGCACGTGCTGGCATGGTGTGTGTTGCTTTTTTTTTGGATACTGTTTGGCTGTGTTTTGCATTGCACAATTCTAAAGGTGTCGCACTTGCTTCTTTTTACTTTCACTACCCTGTCTCTAAAGAATCCCTGTCTGTACCCCACTCTCTCTATTTTTTTACTATGTATTTACTGAAAAGTGATGCCCGTCAGAGACTTCTACCTTGAGACTTTTAATTTCCTTCACTGCAAACAATTCCTTGTCTATCAGGTCCTTTTACAGGTTTTTTTTTTTCCTTATAGGAATGATGGGCTTTCTCAGTTCCCCTCTTCCATCTTTGAAATTTTTTATGTATTTTCTTTTTTCTTCTACGGCTTCCTTCCACCCTTTGCCACCAATATTCCATTGACTGACATCACAGTTACTCATCCACTCACCAACTGATGAACATTTGGGTTGTTTACACTTTTTGACTATTATGAACAGATTTAAGGATCCCAATGCATTCTAATTGGGATTTTTTTTTATGAATCAATACCAGTACACACTGTGACAAAGCTGTAAGTCTGTGAATACAGACACGTGTTCTTAGGAGTAGCCAGAAAGAAAAAAAATGATATTGGAATTAGACTGTGAACAGACTCCTCAGCCTAAACAATGGAAGACAATGTCACTCTCAATATACATCCCAAAATCCTAAACTAAATCTTGGTATGCAAAGCATAGCAGTGTTTAGAAATATTGCCAAATTATGACAAAGTTCCCTTTACAAGCAATCCATAATTGATTCTCATTAGATATACAATTCATCATTAATGTGTTAAAGACTGTTAAAATATGTAATTTAAATAAAAAATTATAAAAGCTTTCAATGAAAGCAATCTATACTTACTAAAATATTTTGCAAAAACCATAAGAGGTTATAACGATTATACATACACATTTCAAAAGTATCCAAAACTAAGTAATACACATTTTTATGGTAAATTATATATACTAAACTATGAAGAAAAGCAAGTGAATGATGAATAGAAAACTGAGTTTAGTAATTACCTCTGAGATGGTAGGGGAATGGAATTTGAGGGAAGCGCCTGATAGGGAGGGCTAAGTTTAGAAAAATATTTTGTATTTAAGTTTGGTTTCAGCTTACAGGGATATTTGTTTTGTTATGGGCCTATGATAAAATCATACACATTACTTATGTGCAGCATTTCATAACAACGTATTAAGAACGTATTGGCAGATGCGTACTCTCTGATTATTTCAGTGTTGTCTGCATTTTACAGAATGAATGTAACGACTACCCAGCACTTGGTTCTATAGCCCTTTAGGCCAATCAGTGTATCCAATGGCATAACCTATTTTTCAAGTGCTTACAGGCCACTTGCACATCTTATTGAGGAAATGTATATTCAGGTCATTTGCCAATTTTTTAAATTGTTCTGTCTTTTTAAAAAACTGAGCCTTTATTTTCCAGAGCAGTTTTAGGTTCACAGCAAAATGGAGAGGAAGATACACTGATTTCCTATCTACCTGCTGCCACCACCCACGTACAGCCTACCCCGTTGTCAAAGTGCCCACCAGAGCAGCACATTTGTTACTATTGATGAAACTACACTGACACATTGTAATCATCCCAAGTCTGCAGTTTACATGATGTGTGACCTTGGTGTGGCACATTCTGTATGCTTGGACAATTGTGTAATAACATATATTCATCATTATGATATACAGAAAATTTTCACAGCCCTGAAAATCATCTGTTCTCCACCTATTCGTCCCTCTCTCCTCCTCCACTTCTGGCAACCACGGGTTTTTTTTGTTTTTTTTTAAAGATTTTATTTATTTATTTTCAGAGAGAGGAGAAGGGAGGGGAGAAAGAGCAATGTATGGTTGCCTCTCACATGGCCCTCAGTGGGCACCTGGCCTGCAACCCAGGCATGTGCCCCGACTGGGAATCGAACCAGGACCCTCTGGTTCCCAGCCCGCGCTCAATCCACTGAGCTACACCAGCCGGGCAACCACGGGTTTTTTTGACTCTCTACGTAGTTTTGCTTTTTCCAGAAGGCCATATATTTGGAATTATACAGTACATACCCTTTTCAGATTGGTTTATTTCATTTAGTAATACACGTTTAAAGTTCCCCCATGTGTTTTCATGGCTTGACAGACCATTTCTTTTTAGGTCTGAATAATATTCCATTGTCTGGATGTACCACTGTGTATCCATTCACTTACTGAAGGACATCTTGGCTGCTTCCAATTTTTGGCAATTTTGAATAAAGCTGCAGGTTCTTCTGTGGGCCTAAGTTTTTACTCCCTTGGAGTAAATGCCAAGAAGTGCAATTGCTGGATTGTACGGTAAGACTATGTGGCTGCAATGAATGAGAGTCTCTGTTGCTCCATATCCTTGTCAACATTTGGTCTGGTCGGTGTCCTGGATTTGGCCGTTCTAAAAGACACGTGGGGGGAATCGCCCTGCTCCTTTAATTTCCATGTCGCTATGACACGCGATGCAGAGCACCTTTTCTATCTTTACTTGCCCTGTAGATATTTTTGCTGAGGCGCCTGTTAAGGTCTTTGACCCATTACTTACTTCAACTGTGTTCCCACTAAAGAGTTTTAAAAGCTATTTGCATATTCTGTGTAACAGTCCTTTACCAGACATGTCCTTTGAATATTTTCTCCTAGTCTATGGCGTATCTTCTCGTTCTCTGGATATTGTCTTTTGCAGAGAAGTTTTTAATTTTAATCAGTTAATTAATTGTAAGTTATGAATCAATTATTACTTTAATGGACTGAGACTCTGGTGTCTTATAAGAGATGCTCTCCTCAGCTGTTTCCAATCTACCGATGAGCTTGCCACTTTTATTCAACAAAGCACTGGAAATTCTAGTCAGAGAAATTAGGCAAGAAAAGGAAATAAAAGGCATCCAAATTGGAAAGAAAGAAGTAAAACTGTCACTATTTGAAAATGACATGATATTATATATAGAAAACCCTAATGATTCCATCAAAATACTGTTGGAACTAATAAATTCAGTAAAGTTGCTGGATATAAAAATCAATGCACAAAAATCTATTATGTTTGTATGTACTAATTGTGAACTATTAGAAAGAAAAATTAGTAAAACAATCACATTTAACTACATCAAAAATAAAATATCTACAAATAAATTTAACCAACGAGGTAGAAAACTTGCATATTGAAACTACAAGACATTAATAAATTGGAAAAGACACCAACAAATGGAAAGATATTCCATGCTCATGAATTGGAACAATTAATATTGTTAAAATGTCCATATTCCCCAAAGCAATATGCAGATTCAATGCAATCATTATCAGAATTTCCATGACATTTTTCACAGAAATAGGACTGAAAATTTGTGTAGAACTACATAAGACTCAAACTAGCCAACGCAATCCTGGGAAAAAAAACAACAGCAAAGCTGGAGGCATCACACTCCCTAACTTTAAACTGTAGCATGAAGCTATGGTAATTTAAACAGCACGGTACTGACGTTAAAAACAGACACGCAGATCAATGAAACAGAATAGAGAGCCCGGAAATTAACCCATACACTTATGGTCAATTTATGACAAAGGAGCTAAGAGTATACAATGGAGAAACAACAGTCTTTTCAATAAATGATGTTGGGAAAATTGGACAGTCACATGCAAAAGAATAAAACTGGATCACTATCTTACACCATATACACAAACTAACTCAAAATGTATGAAAGACTTGAACATAAGACCTGAAACCATAAAACTCCTAGAAGAAAACACGGGTGATATGCTACTTGATATAGCTCTTGGGGATGATTTTTTGAATCTGATACCATAAGCAAAAGCAACAGAAGCAAAAATAAATAACTGGGAGTACATTAAACTAAAAAGTTATTACATAGCAAAAAAAAAATCGGCAATCAATGGAAAGGCAACTAATGAATGGGAGAAAATATTTGCAAATCATATATCTGATAAGGAACTAATATCCAAAATACTTAAAGAACTCATACAATTCAGCAAATAACCCAAGCAATGCAATTTTAAAAACGGCCAGACGACCCGAATAGACATTTTCCCAAGGAAGACATACGGATGGCCAAGAGGTACCTGAAAAGATGCTCAGCATTACTAATCACCAGGGAAATGCACATCAAAATCACAATGAGATATCACTTTGTACATTTCAGGACATATGTTATTTAAAAGATAAGTGGTACATGTAGGGAAAGACATGGACAAATTGGAACCCTTGTGTACTGCTAATGCTGGGGTCCAAATGTCCCCCTACCTAAACTGTAGACGTTGAAATCCTAACTCTTAGGGGTGACGATATTGAGAGGCGGGGCCTTTGAGAGGTGCTTAAGTCATGAGGGTGGAATCCTCATGAATGGAATCAAAGCCTTATAAAAGAGACTCCAGAGAGATCTCAGCTCCTTTTCCACCATGTGGAGGCACTCCGAGAAGGCACCGCCTAAGGACTGGGAACAGGACCTTTACCAGCATGTAACCATCCTGACACCTTGATCTTGAACTTCCCGGCTTCCCCAACTGTTATGAAGGTTCCTCAAAAAATAAAGAATACCTGTGATCTAGCAATTCTGCTCCTAAGAATATATCCAAAAGAGTGAAATCAGGATCTTAGAGATGTCTGCACTCCTGTGTTTATTGCAGCATTACTTACAGTAATCAAAATATGGAAACAAGCCAAGTGTCCACCAACGGAAAAAGGGATAAAGAACATGTGACGTGCACAAAACAATGGAATCTTATTCAATCTTAAAAATGAAGGAAATACTTGCAGTTGTGATAACATGTTACTGGGAGGCATTAGGCTAACTGAAGTCACTCCCAGAAGGACAAATGCCCCAAGACTTCACTTATATGAGCTATCTAATGTAGTTAAACTTTCAGAAGCAGAAAATAAATAGGGGCTGCCAGGGGGCTGGAGGTGGGAGATGAGGGAAGTTGTGCCCTAATGGGTAAAAAGTTGGACTTATACAAGGCAAAGAAGTTCTAGGTATCTGCTGTACGACTCAGTGCTATGGTTATTAATATGTTGTGTGCATTTAACTTGTGAATATAAACCCGGAAGTGGGAAGCTGGGTCATGGGACGGCTCTATTCTCGATCTTCGGAGGAACGCCCAGACTGCTCTCTGCAGGGGCCGCACGAACCTGCGCCCCCACCGGCAGTGCAGGGGGCTCCTCTCCTTCACAGCCTCGCCAGTACTTGTCCTCTCGCCTTTTTGATAAGAGCCATGCTAATGGGTGTGATGTGGTATCTTGCTATGGTTATTTTCCATGTTCCCAAAGTGATGGGGTATTTCGTTTATTTAGTGGCAAGTATTTTTAGCAACTTTGACAATGACTTTAACCATTGTACTTATCAGGGTTTTTTTAATCCTCTCATTAAATTGGCATGGAACAGTACTGGACTCAAAGGTTCTTTTCTTAGATTTATTTAAAAAAAGGTTAGATTGGGTAAAAAATGTGAGTATGGGGCCCGGCTGGTGTAGCTCAGTGGATTGAGCGCGGGCTGGGAACCAGAGGGTCCGGGTTCGATTCCCAGTCGGGGCACATGCCTGGGTTGCGGGCCAGGTCCCCAGTGAGGGCCATGTGAGAGGCAACCATACATTGCTCTTTCTCCCTCCCTTCTCCTCTCTTTGAAAATAAATAAATAAAATCTTAAAAAAAAAAAATGTGAGTATGGCACACAACCCAAATGCAGACTGGGTTAATATTATCCTTGATATTTATGACAAACCTATGAGACAGGTATTATTATTCTCACACGTGAAATTGTGGATTAGAAAGTCTGAATACAGCATCAAGGTTACTTAGTAGTAAATGGGATTCGCACTCAGGATTTTCATCTGCTTTGGCAACTGAGACTGTGAGGCAGATTAGTGAAGTCGTTCTGATGAACTCTTCCCCCTTCAAACCCTGCAGGGGCTCCCTCTTTGCTCTGAGGAAAAGATCTGTTTTCTGAGCATAAATGAATCAGAAGGCTTTTCAAAAATTCAATGATGGTTTTATTCAAGAGTCTTAGGGTCTGCAAATCATAAACACTAGGTAAGACCCAGAGAATTTCACAGGAAAGAGCAAAACTGAGAGTTCCTATAGTAAAAAGGTAAAATCTTGAGAAGAATCAGTCATTAATTCTTAGCCTCTGGATGGATTCAAAATAGTAATTTTCCAGATGTCTGGTGTTCTGAATATGGGATGTCAGGTGGTCTGAACACATGAGCATTCTTTCCTAAGGCCTGCAGAGGGTTATCTTTGAGACTTTATATATCTCCAGGTATTGATCACAACTGAAAAGTTAAAAAAAAGAAGTTCTCAGGCTAGTTAGAATCTATTCCTCATGCTTCAGCCCATTCGGCTTGAACTAGTTTTGTCAGCTTGATTTAACGACTCTATGTTAAGCCAGTTTAGCTCTGCTGACTCCATCTTGTTTTCTTCACTTATTCCGCCAATCGAGTTACTCAACATACAATCCAGGGCAGTGTTCCCGGGGGTCTCGGTTTCACTCCCGAGCCTCCTTTCTCTCCCAATCTTAATGTCTGCATGCCGTTCTCTAGCCCAGGCTCCCAGGCTGGCCGCCTGGCGTTCATCTGGGTGCTTTTGAAACACTCCAAGTGGTGAACTGGTACTGCAGTTTCCCAAGATGTTCCCCTTGTTGCGGGGAACTGGTTAAAAGGAACACCGTAACTCCCTGTACTAGTACTCAAAGCTTTATGAGACTCTCCATTTACCTCAATAGAAAAAGTTTAATAAATATCAAATCTCCAACTGAGTCTACTGTACTTTTAGTGTTGCAAAATACTACGGGGCCTCGGTATGTATCTATTGACGGTTTCTAAAACTTGTTCTTCTCCTTCTTACTTTGATTCTTTCTCTCCAACCCAGCAGTCTGAAAAGCTTTCACGTCTCTTCTCTATGTTAGGGTTTCAAAGCACTGTTTGTTACTTTACTCCCCCAACCCCTTCTGGGTACATCAGATAAAATCGTCCAGAACCTCCTGCTGAGGGAAGACCTATTAAGAGTATCTGCTGCATCTCTCAACAGAACCCAAAATACCACCTCTGGGTCTTGGCCATCTTTTTTATAGGCACGTTATCAGGACCCCTCTATTTTAACCCCCAGCAAGCCCCTCACCAGTGGGCAGATAAAGGAGACTCCTCAGCAGGTGGACAGAACAGGCAATCGCTCCAGCTGCAGGCCTCCGTCTCCACTGGCCTGTCTGGTTCAGGTAGGTCGGGTGGAGAAGCTGTGGGGCGGCCCGGGGGTGCGGCGCTGCTGTGAGGACTGCTCCAGCTCAGTCCCTCCTGAAACGCTTCCATAGTCTGAGGAAAAACGGAGAATCCAACGTGCCTATCTCCTTAAACGCAGTCAGGCCTCTGTGGGCTAAGCCAGGATTGGGAATGAACAGTTCCTTCTCCAGTGTGCCGAGAACGTGTCCTGGTGTTTCTCTCAGGTCCCTGCGAGGCCTTCTGTTCACATGTCTGACTTCTTGATCCTGTGGGTTTGCGGGGAAGGAAAAGTGGGGAAAGTCCAATGTAATTAGGAATCTAGGGGAGTGACGTGGGCCCTTCTCCTGTAAGAAACTTTCATTTTGAAATAGGCTGTGTGTCTCTGTGTCATGTGTTATAAACATTCCTTTTGGGTTTCTTCCACAGACTTGATAAAATGTCTGTCTTCTCATCATGGACCAAAGCTATTTTCCTCGTAGCCCTGGCATTCCCTCTTTGCTCCGGTGAGTACCTTTTTCATTTCTGGATGAAACAACGCATGCATCTCAGCAAATGCAGGGGACAACTACTATCATCTAGAAATGCAGCAGCTTCTTTGACTGGGTTTGTAATATAAACTGGCAAAATGAAAGGGAGCATGTTACAAATACCTTTTAAACAACTGCGTTAGTGGGTTGCCTTTTCTCATTTCCCACCTTAGAGAGATGGAGACAGAGAGGTGGGTTAGAACGAGCAGTAGAACTTAGCTTTTTGCTCATTTCTTATTAAAGATATTTACCTATTTTTTTTTTCTTTTTTGGAGGTCGGATTCTGGGGTTGCTAAATGTAGAGTGTAGGAAGTATTGATGCCTTCTAGATCTGAAATTCCTCCATAATCTGGTTTGTTGTTTGCCAGTTCTGAGTCCACTGAAGTCAAAGCCTTGTGCAAGGCAAGATCTCCCTGATCCCTCCCCTGACAACTGATCTGCCTTTACGCACAGGGAGACTGATGGGTTTCAGGGTAAAGTAGCTGCGAGGTGTTGCCTAGACCCCCTGGTATTAGAACTGAGCACTAATTCAGTAAGTAGTAATTAATTCCTTTACATTAAGTGATGTCATTCCTTACGTCAAGGTATACTGAGTGGCATTAAGCAAGGCATTGTCTTCTCTGACTAGGATGTCTCATTTATAAAGAGAATATAAAGATCTATGGCGTCTTCACAGGAGAGTCTGGTCATTACTACACAGAGTGAGAATAACTCGAAATGACGTTTCTGGCTTTGCAGCTGCTTTGTGCACGCACTGTCCTGCCGCCAGTGGGCAATTCGCATTATTATTTTTTTTAAAGATTTTATTTATTTATTATTTTTAGAGAGAGGGGAAGGGAGGGAGAAAGAAGGAGAGAAACAGCAATGTACGGTTGCCTCTCACATGGCCCTCACTGGGGACCTGGCCCGCAACCCAGGCATGTGCCCTGACGGGAATCGAACCGGGACCCTCTGGTTCCCAGCCCGCGCTCAATCCACTGAGCTACACCAGCCGGGGCAATTCGCATTGTATTTTGATGCTAAATGATATAGATTCTTCCCCCAGAGACTCTGATTGCTTTCCCCTCTTCTCATTTTTACATTTTCTTTTGTGTGCTGGTTTCAGAAACTATTTTGCACTTTTTAAGACCTGCTCTAAGCGAGGTAAGTTAATACTGATTAATTCGGAAACTGAAAAAGGTAAACTTTTAAATGCTTCATATTGTTCTAACAGCAAGTTTATTCAAACAAAATGTGCAACTGAATGCTCCTTCAAGAAAATTTTTTTTAAACTGTGTTGTTATTACACTAAGTTCAAGAAATAAAATTAAGTCAGCCATATAAAACCATCTGGTATCTTAAATAAGATAAACACATCCCATTATTCAAAGATTCCATTATTAGATATCCTTGTTATTTGCAAGCACCTTATAAAAGTTAGAAGGAAGGGACAGAGGTGGGGGGAGAGAGAGAGACAGACAGACAGACAGACACACACACACACACACATTGATCAGCTGCCTTCCGCAGGCACCTTGATGGGGAATCTAACCCGAAACCTAGGTGTGTGCCCTCAACCAGGAATTGAACCCACAGCCTTTTTGGTGTGCAGGACAAGGCTCCAACCCCCTGAGCCAACTGGCCAGGGCTAGGTACAGTATATTTAAAGTAGAATTGTTTATCCTAGCAAGAGGAATAAAAACATTTTCTTCCACCTAAGGGTGGATAAAATAATAATTTTCATATTACTATTATTTTATATATGATTATATAAAGTGAAGAAAATAGACTATAATTCTAAACATCTAAATAGATAATGGTTGCAAAGACATTTTAAAAGCAGTTCATGTATTATACACAATATTGTTTATTTATGTAAATTACCAACTACCATCACTAACCAAATTATATATACATATATAAACACATGCAAATATAAATATGTATGAATACACACATATGTGGTGAAAAAACTGAAAGTATCATTTTCCCTAGTACTGAAAACTTTGAGAAAGATAAGGAAATTATAAAAAAATCAGTTTTATGATTTCTTGTTGTATGATATAATAGAGGAAATTGGATGCAGATATGAAAAGTGAGAACAGAGTGACTACATTATAAAAATACATTCAGCCACTTGTCTGTTCTTTAAAAATGACATTGGGTTTATAAAAATACATCAACAGTATTTTGTCTGAGTGGGTTGTTTATTTCTAAACCTCAATACAGAATATTTTTATTCCATTTTGATGTATGGTATCTTGTGTTGAGAATGAAGCACATTTTGTTCACAAAGTTCATCATCTGACAAATTTTATGCTGCTCTCTATGTTTGACAGCCAGACTGTGAGGTGTACAAAGACCGACTGAATGTTTGCACCAGAGAATGGCGTCCGATATGCGCAACCAATGGCCAAACCTATGCCAACAGATGCGTTTTCTGCAGTAAAATGCTGTAAGAACACAAAAGACTCAATATTGGCTCTTCCAAAATAATGAAGAAATCATCAGAAAAAATTATAGAAAAAAATCCATGTTTTTTTCTCATAGCCTAGCCACAGTATATACGAAAAATAACTGTGCTATCTCTGTAAATGCCACAGAAACACATTTGTACCTTTCCCAGAAGTTCTCATTCCTTAAAGCATAAAAAAGTATTTGACCTTTCCATATAACTCTGCTGGATATTCTGCAAATATAAAAATCAATTAATTTAACTTAATTGAATTATTATGACTTACTAATGGCAGGGTATGACCAATATATTAAATTCTGAAGTCCATATGACAGCTGATAATCCCTGCAATGTAGCTTCAAGCTACAGGGGTGTAATTGAGGAAGAAACCCTACTGACGACAGAAATTTGAAATCTGTCTCAAAGGGCCTCTTCACGCTAAGAAGGGACTTAGCAGGGTCCCCCTTGTCTCCTGAACTGCATGCCACACGCCAGACCTTCCCTACAGAGCAGGGCATTCTAGGACACTTCCACCTCTGCTCCCCTCATATGTCCCTCACTCTGAAGGGGCCCGCAGTCCAAAGGTTCAGCCAGCCTTCCTGCCTCCCTCCTCCTTTCCTTTGACGGGTGTTTCCTCTTATTTAATTCTGAAATCAGCTTCAACTTCTACAGAGCCACTAAAACAATCTCGAATCCTCTCCTCTCTCAAGTCTGGGTGGGCTCCAAGACGGAGTCAGGACTGAGCACGCAGCAGAGGAAGAGTCAGGCAGCCCCGGGTCACGGAGGGGGTGCAGGCCTGGGAGCGCAGGGCCCCAGCAGCTGGTGGAGGTGACTTAGTGCAATACCTGGAAATTTTAAATGCTATTTATCATAATTTCTCTCACTCTCTCTTTTTTTACAGAGAAAATAACATAAGTTTTGAATTTCTTCATTATGGGAGATGCTGACTCTGCCCACACTACACACTCCTATGGCTTTTATGGTAATCCTGTTTTGCAGTGGATTCTACAACCAAGTAGTCTTCTCAGTCAGGGTTTTACATTCCCAGGGGACCAGACGAAGCCTTCTACCATACACGTGATGGAATAGAGGATGTTGAAGGATTTTTTCCAATTCTCAGAACCTTTTATTGAAAGATTTTTATTCTCTGTTCAATTAATCAGTAACAGTTGAGAAACTATCTTAATTATGTGTTTGATAATATAAAACCTAATGCAATTTACAATCATAAGTATTTCCATGAATACAATGTTAATTGATACTTTATTAAAATAAATTATTTCTTTCTTTGGTTGATTTTTGAGTTAAAATATGACTACTTTTGGAAACTATAATTAACACTTTCAAAGGAGAAAAAAATAATATATTCTTTGAGTGCTCATTAAAATTATAGACACTTGGGCTCCTCTTTTATCTGAAAGATCAAAACCTCTAGAAGAGGGCTTTGGGAACTTGAACCCTAGGTCAATCTTGCAGTCGCCAATATCAGGCAATACGAATTTTTGTTCTAAGACACGAATAGACACAGCCCAGAGATTTTTATCATGGTGAAAATACTCCACATGATATATAATGCATGATACAGTTCATTCAACTTCTGTGCATACGCACAGAATATACAACACCAACAGTGAATCCTAAGGGAAACTACAGACTTTGGGGTGACTCTGATGTGTCAATGTAGGTTTATCTTTGGTAAAAAAAAAAAAAAAAGCACTAGTCTGGTGAGTGATGTTGGTTAACGGGGAAAATGGTACGTGTGCTGAGCGGGCAATCTCTGTACCCCTTCCTCAACTTTGTGGTAGACCTGAAAAAATAGTCTTCAAATCAATCGAGCATGTATGTGTGAATTTATTTGGACTCTATTTTATCCCATCGTTCTAAATTTCAATCTTTATGCCAATGGCACACTATTCTGTTTTATCACTACAGCTTTGCAGCATGTGTTAAAGTCTGGTTATCTGAATCCTCCAAATTTTTTTTTTCACTTTTATGTTAGCTACACAGGGTTCCTTGCATTAACAGGTGTATAATATATCTTCAAGATCCCCATTTCAACGTTTAAAAATATACCTAGAAATGGAATTGCTGGAACTGCTGGTAATTCTATCCTGCATTTTTTGACTGTTGTGTTCTGTGCTGGTCATACCAGTTTGCATTCCTACCCACAGTGCAAGGGTTCCGATTTCTCCACTTCCTTCCTCACACTTATTATTTTCTGGGTTTTTTTTAAATAACTAATTATAATGGGCATAAAGTATACAAATTTATTTCTTTTGCTTTTCCCTAACGCTTAGTGATTTTGAGCATTTTTTCATCCCTTTGCTGGTCATTTGTGTATCTTCGTTAGAGAAACCTCTATTAGAAGCTTTCGCCCACATTTAGTCAGTCTTTTTTAATGAGCTGTAGCTCTTTATATATTCTAGATGCTAACCTCTTATCAGATAAGATTTTCAAGTATTTTCCCCATTGTATTTGTTTCCTTTTCACTCTCTTGGTTGTTCTTTTGATGCAAAGAATTTTATTTTTTTCTAATTTTGATATAGGCCAATTTATCTTTTTTTTTTCTTTTGTGGCCTGTGCTTTTGGTGTCATTTCCAAGAAACCATTGCCAAATAATCCAGATCAACCTGTTTGTTCTTGGACTTACAGTCGCTCTCTTGTAGGTAGAACAGAGCTGCGTCCTTTCTCGTTTGTTTCGTCCTGCTGATCTCTGTATTTTGATTGGGGAATTTTATCTGTTTCTATTTAAAGTAATTACTAACAGTGAAGGCATAATTATTGCCTTTTCAATTTGACTTCTCTGTGTCTTACAGCTCTCTTGTTTCTCACTTCCTCCCTGACTGCCTTCCTTTGGGTTTAGTTGAAGGTTTGTAGCGACAAATGTTAATTCCATTCTCATTTTCTTTTGTGTATATTCTACAGATACTTTCTTTGAGGAGATTACATATGACATACTATGGTTAAAACATACATATATATATATACACACATACTATAGTTATCATAATCTCTTTTAAGCTGGTAACTTCAACTGTATACAGAAACAAACTGATCACAGCTCTGCTCCGTTACTTTATGTTAGTGATGTCACAAATTATATCTTCTCATATTGTCTAGAAATGAACATATACAGGGTGGAGCAAAAGTAGGTTTACGGCCGCCCATATGGAAAACAATACAGTAATTAATAGAAATAATTCAGGAATGAACGCTGTTTCTCGGACTCACAACGGTAAAACCACTTTTGCCCGCCCTGTATGTAACATTGGCTTTTATTCTCTGGTCTTCCAAATGCTATACAGGAATAAAAAGTGGATTTATGGAAATTATAATAAAATAAGATCTTATGATTGTCCATGTATTTACCTTCCCTGGAGAACTTTGTATTTTCACGTCACTTCAATTTATTTTGTACCTCCCTTTCACTTCAAGTTGAAGGACTCCTTTCATCATTTCTCGTAGGGCAGCTCTCCTGGCAATGAATATCCTCAGTTTTTGTTTATCTGGAAATGTCTTCATTTGCCCCTCATTTCTGAAGGACATTTTTTACCATATAATTTAAGGCATTTTTTTTTTTTTGGTCCCAGTCTGGTTTCAACTTCACTGCCCAGCTTTCACTCTCTCCTGCTCCAAAAAATAAGTTCTGGAGATCTTATGCACAGAATAGTCATTACAGCCAACAATACTGTGCTATAAACTTTCGAGTCGCTAAGAAACTAGACGAAATAATTAAGGGATGTGGTAGAGGTGTGAGCTAACCCTGCAGTGATCATCACACTGCAGTATGTGACGTATCAAACTGAGCTGCTGCACCCCATAAACTGTGTGGTGCTGCCTGTCCATCCCCGCCCCCCCAGACAAGTTTCCCCCCATCTGGCTGCACAGGAGACTCACCGGGAGCTTTCGCAATGCTCCAATGCCCAGGCCCTATCTACTAATAATCAATTCACAATTTGGAGGGCAGGACACTGCATTCATAGCCTTTATAAGTTTAAACTCTAATACACTTGTAGTTTTTTAAAAACATTAAGGACTTAGGCCCTTCATTATCTAATTACTATTCCCAAACTCTTCTTTTTCCTGCGTGCTTCTCTTGTCCTTTATCCACCCCCTCACTTGCAAAGCTTTCCCGGCTCTCCTCCGTCTTCGGATCCCTGACCCTTCCCCACACTTATCAGATCAAGTTGTTCCCAAACCTCCCACAGAGGGACCATTTATCGAGGAGTATTTGTGAGGGATCTCTCCTGACCTACTCACTGTCCTCAAGGAGGACACAGAGCACCTGCGTCTTATCTCCCCAGGGCCGCCACTCTGACCCCCCACCCCGTCAGACTCCCCACCAGGGGAGCAGTTACAGAGGCTCAGCAGGAAGGAGAAGACGGAGGAGGAGAAGAGAACCTGTCTCCGGAGCTGTGGGCCTCGTTCCCCATTTTCCCTCCGTGCGAGGTAGGTCAAGCAGGGCACCTAGGGAGGCAGCCTTGGTGTGCAATGTGGCTGTGAGGACTTCTCCAGGTCCGTCTTCGCAATTTTCTGGGGAAAATAACTTGGGATTCAAAGGTGCATTTTTTTTTTTTTAAAAAAGGCAACTGGACTTTTTCTGTACTGACTGCAGAGTTGGGAGAGTAATCAGTTCCTCCTATACGGTTAACAGGTTTATTTTCTCGGGCTCTCTATTACTTCTCCGGGGGACTTTCCAATGATGGCACTTCATGTTTTATTGAATTTAGGGGTGGCGGAGGTGAAGACAATAGGTATTCAGGAGGCTGGAACAATTCATTTAGGAAGTAAGAAATTCTCTGAAACTGGGCTTTGGAGTCTTTGTGTCTCTCCAACGTGGCACACGCCATTGTTAACAAATACTCCCGCAGGTCCCTTCACAGACTGACCAAATGCTCCTCTTCTCACCGAGGATCAGAGCCATCTGCATCGTTGCCTTGGCAACCCCTCTTTGTTCTGGTCAGTAAATTTCTACTCCGGGGCAAAGTGTTACACAGCCTAGGAAATGCTGTGATTTTGGAAAAGAGGAGCCGGGTGTATGGAGTCTGGAAACCGTAACCTAAGAACATGAAACAGTCATATCCCAAATGCTGTTTTAAAATTGGATCACATTTTCCATCAGCGGATCACATGTTCTCACTTTCCACCATTAGAAGCTCAAACAGAGTGGCAGGTTAGAATGGGCGGTAGGTTTTAGGACTTTGTTCATCTATAACTCAAGGACTTTATTTTTTCCCCTTCTGGGGCCCAGATTCCATGATTGTTAATGCAAAATGTGGGGAGGGATGTCTTCTAGGTTTGACATTTCTTGACAATCTGTTTTGTTATCTGCCAGCTCTGAGTCTACTAAAGTTAATGCTTTGGATAGAGAGAGAACTAACTGATCTTTTGCTGACAACTTATCTTCCTTTGAAGCTCAAGGTTGTCTATGTATTTCAGAATAAGGTAGTTGTGAGGTATTAGTTGGAACCCCCAAACAGGGTACAGAGTACCGATTTTTTTTTTAATTTAAGTAAATGCATGCAAGGCATCTTCTTCCCTGATACTAGAATGGCTAATTTAAAAATTTATACAACAGCCCGGCTGGTGTAGCTCAGTGGATTGAGTGCTGGCTGGAAACCAGAGGGTCCGGGTTCGATTCCCAGCTGGGGCACATGCCTGGGTTGCAGGCCAGGTTCCCAGTGAGGGCCATGTGAGAGGCAACCATACATTGCTCCTTCTCTCTCCCTTCTCCTCTCTCTGAAAATAAATAAATAAAACCTTTAAAAAAAATTTATACAACAAATATCTTCAAGCAAAGTATGAAGGATGATTAAAAATAGTTTGATACCATTTTTCTACAGAGAAAATTAATTCAAAAATTAAAATTTTAAAGATTTGATTCATTTTAAGAGTTTATTATTTTTACTATTACCATAATATTCTCGACTTATTAGTTGTAGTGAGTAGGCAACTGATATCAATTTCTGCTGCTACAGATGTGGGAACTTCTTACCAGAGACAATGTTCTTTTTTATTTTTTTTTAAACTTACTTATCCGTGCTTTTGTTGCAGAAACTTTCTTCATAAAACCAGCAATTTACAAGTATCCGGTAAGTTATTAATGATTGATTTGGAAGTAGAAAAAGGTAAAATTTTAACCTTATTTTTACTAAAAGTTTTAACACAAAATTTACCAAAAAAATGTATAAGAGAATGGTCTTCAAAAGTAAAAATACATATTCTTATACCAAGTTCAAGAAATAGAATCTAGCTAGCAAGGCAAAACCATTTACCATTACCTATATCATCATTCAAGACAATAATAAAC
>PVJI01023933.1:0-22752 GCA_004026765.1 Micronycteris hirsuta
CCCTCCGTATGTCTTTTTTCGAGAAGTGTCTGTTCAGGTCTTTTGCCCATTTTTTAATTGGGTTTTTTGTCTTGGAGTGGAGTCGCATGAGTTCTTTATATATTTTGGAGATCAGACCAGCATATAATTCTATAACACAACAATATCACACTCAAGTACATTGTATGACATTTTAGGTGAAATGTTCAAATTTAAACCATGAATTATTGCACCCATATTAACCAACCATACTCAAACAGGTGTTACTTCTGCTGGGCCCTGTGTATGTAGTATGCAGCTAGCATATCTCCTTTTCATTCTCTAAAAGAATGTAAAGCATTTAAAAATTTCCACTTTACCTGACAGTAAGCGTATATCAGCAAGTCCTGTCTTATTCAACATTGTTGTTGATGAAGTAGATGAAGATCCTGAGGGAAGGCCTGTCAAGTTTGCAGATGTCACTAAGTTACAAAGGGCAAAATACGGTGTAAGACAGAAACAGCATTTAGAGATCATTGTGACATGCAGGAGAGATGAAGTGGCTCTAACAAAGAAAACACCAAGATTTACACTTTCCACCCCCAAACAACAAACTGCACAAGATGGAATAGGGCTTAATGGGGTTTTAATCTTCATTAAGCTCAATACAAGTCAACACGATGATATAACTGAAGTAAATGAGAAAGTAAATATTGAAATCAGGCTGCACTGAAGAAAGAACTCTACTGAAACAAGGGGCCGTGAGTCCCATTTCACTCTGTGTTGGTCACACCATCACTGAAGAATTCCATTTAGTTCTCTCACTGAGCTACTCTTTTGAGAAATAAAGATGTAAAGTTCTACTCCACATAATTCTCAGGATTAAACATGCTAATGCATAGAAATAACAGACCATATGGCACACAATAAGTGTTGAAATTATGGTAGATTATTAGTATTGGAAATGCTAGTTGAAGAAGAAAGCAACTAACAGGATTCAAAACTATGGGGACTGGTCAAAACATCGGAGATATTTAATCCAGAGAGGAGATGATTCGGTGAAGACATAAATGCCTTCTTCTAAGAAAAGAAGAGTTGAAATGTGACAGCTGGGTGTGGGAGTTCTAAGGTTACCAAGGGCGAGAACAAAGATCAATAATCAGAGGCAACCGGAAGTCCGATTTCCATCATTCAGACATGCAGAGGGGTGTGTACTCTGAATGACTTTCATCGCAGTGAGTTCCTCAGGAGTGGACAGGTCCGAGCACAGGCTCAGTAACATTTTGGATATGGTTGCTCTAGAGAGGATTAATGTGTAGGCCAAGAGGTTTGGTTGTATGGCCTTTAAGGGACCCGTGGCCTGGAGATTCTTTGGTTTTGTATATACCCAGCAAAGCAGTTACAACGTAAATGGTGACCACAGTCTCTCCTTACACTTTCAGCTTCTTCGTTGTCTGAGGGGAAAAGTTTCTGTGAACAACAGACGCAAGTGAGATACGCTGCTAGGTGTTCAGTCTTAATATTTGAGTGCTGTTGACCTTCAGCTCTTCCTAACTATTACTATAAAGTACCTTTATAATTTCAGACATACTACTGCAGAAATTTTCCTGTGCTTATAATCGGGGAAAGTGTCTCAAGGTGGAAGGTGGCGCCTGATGATAGCCCCTCATAATGAGCCTGAAGACTGTCCTATAGAAGAAAGTCATTATGAGATCAGCAGACCTGGTGGTGCTGCTTACAGAATCACTACCCTGTGATACTGAATAAGTCACTTGGCCTCTCCGGGCCTCAGCTGATTCTTCTGTGAGAGGGTAGAGTTAGACTTCCTCCCAGCATTGCGGCAGAGGATGCGTTTGATGTTAGCACCATTATGAACTGGGAAAAGTACATACAGTAGCATGATTTTTTCACTAAGATGGTCTCTTGATCATATATGCATTTTTATCTGTTTAGTTTAGTTATAACTTTACATAGAAATATGATTTCTAAGGATTTTAGAAAAAAGGAGTGTCAAAGAATATATTGGCTTTTTTTAATACTTAGAAATAGCTCCATTTCCCCTTGGGATGCTTGGCGGGAGGGCCAGGCAAAGACAGAGTGTGAGTATGGGAGAGAGCGCATGTGCATCTGTTGGAAAAAACAGGAAGTGGCCAGGGCCATGCTTTGACTCTACGCAATATTTCCTATGCGCTCTCTAAAGCGTGAAGTGTGGGTTTTATGGTGAGGCTCTCTCATCGTCTCCCCCATGATGAAACCTCCTTAACCTCATTTCTACACAGGATGGGAAGATATTCTGCCGACGGACAGCCTGTGATTGCCAGAATCCAAGCGCTGACCTTTTCTGTTGCCCCGAGTGTGACACCAGGGTCACAAGTCAATGTTTAGATCAAAATGGACACAAGCTCTATCGAAGTGGAGACAACTGGACTCACAGCTGCCAGCAGTGCCGGTGTCTGGTACGTCAGCTCCCTTCAGAGAGTGTGGGCCTTTTCCATTGGAGGGGCGGCAAACTCAGCTGCCTGTGGAGTTTAGTTCCCTGCTCTTTGTAACTCTGTGCAGGGGGTTCTGCCCCTCACTCAGGAGCACATGTTCTGCCTGGAGACACTCAGATTCTCCTATTTAAAACACTGTGCAAGACAAAAAGAACATATTTGTGGGACACATTTGACTCAACGTATGTTAGCTTTCAACTGCTACATTTTTAGCAAATCAATATCAAGAAAAATCCCTGCATGATAGAAAGCTTCAAAGCCTTGACCAGGACTTATAGTTCTTATAGAGCCAACTCTCATTTCTTGGGACATAACCATGAGAGGTTACAAGGTGGGAGAAAATGTGACATACTATAATAGAAATGGCAGGGTTGAGTCATAAAACCTAGAACCCAGGCATGGTTCTCCCATGTGCCAGCTCTGTGTGATTCACTTGAGCACGTTTTAGCAGTTCACTGATCAATTCTTTCAAACTTCAATGTACAAAAATGTATTAGCAGTACCAATTTTATGGGGCTTTTATGAGTATTAGATATATGCAAAGGCAAATATAATACTTGGTACATAGAAGTTATCACTGCACAATATTTACTATTGTTAGTATTTCCTAGATTGAAAAAAAATGTGTTTCAGGTGCCAAACCTCCATATAGAAAAAAAATGAATGTTATTTTAGATTTTAACATAGAGATAATAATAGTTTAATCAGATTTGAGATAGTCCAGAGAGAAAAAGCTTAATTTCTAGGTCTGGTTCTTTCTCTTTTAAATTATACCACAAATAAAGATTTCTAAGGCTGTAAAAACTGTTAGGACACATTATCATAGTAAATAATGACGTTTCATCTGTGGGAAGTCATATGTAATTACTGGAGCCAAGTCATAACTAAGTCAACTTGTAATGGAAACTATTAGCTGTGTTCTATAGTTAAATTAATGATTCAGTCTCTGGATACTATATGAAAACAAGTATTCAGAGAAATTATACTTTAAATTTCTATTGGATTTTCTAAAATCTCCTGTCAAATGTGCAGATAGTAGAATGCATCCTTCTTAATCACTCCTAATAGGGAAGAACATAACTCAGATAAATCCAAACCATAGCCATTATTTCAAACTTCCATCCAAGGAAAACCCAATACAACTATAGAATTGGCTTCCAAATCAGCCTGGAAAATTTTATTTCCTTTTCAAGAAGCCAATCACTAGGCATTCAGAAGAATTAATATTAATTTTAAACATGAACTTTCTATAGAATTTCAAAAATGTATCCTCTTCCATCCCTACCTGTAAGTCTTCTCTTTCTTTAGGAAATTGAAGCAATTGAACAAATAATTACTGGAGAATAATGTTGGTCATATTCGAGAACTGCTCATTGAGAGTGTGCCTATACCAGATGCTGGGCAGATATACATTGGTGAGCACAGTAAACATGGTCTGCCATGAAGCCAATCAAAGACCGCAGCCTGGTGAAGCTGAGCAAACCATTAGACATGAGTCTGCATAAATTATGTAATCAGTGTCATGATTACAGAAGCAGCAGCTACATAGAGAAATAGTTCTCTTCTGGGCAGCTCAACGGAGCCCCGGTGTCCAGAGTCTGAGACATGTGGACACTCAATTCAAACTGGCGTAGAGGACATCCACTCGCTACATGGCACATTCGAAACCATTGTGAATGGTTCTTCTGAACTTGCCCAACCTTAATTTTAAATTTAGCAACTCAGTATATGACACTGTTGAAATATTATAGAGCTTCAGGTTTCCCTTTGACCCTAAAAGATATGCGTTTCTCTTTATACACTAGCCAGTACCTTACCATCATTTGATTAGCATTTATTGACCAAAACTGTGCTAAGCATCAGGGAATGAGAGAAATAAGCCCCACACCTGAAAGTTCAAAACTTAATATGTAATTGTATGGATAATTACTATAATTATTATGATAAAAAGATAATTATAGGTTACCATTGGCACAGCGATGGGACCCAACTCTTCCTGGGGCTGCAGGAGAGACGGTCATCAAAAGTACCTGGAGAAGATGATACCCATAATGATGCCGAAGTGGGAGCATTCAGTGAGGACAGTGATGAGAATTATTGTGCCTCTTCCCCCCTGAGACTTTAGCAACAGAACTGTGCATACGAACAATGGCGAGGCATTTGGCTTTCTCTCTACAGGAAGGAGAGGTAGATTGCTGGCCCCTCACGTGCCCCAATTTGAGCTGTGAGTACACAGCCCTCTTGGAAGGGGAGTGCTGTCCCCGCTGTGTCAGTGACCCCTGCCTGGCTGATAACATCACCTTCGACATCAGGAAAACCTGCCTGGACAGCTATGGTGTTTCGAGACTTGGCGGCTCAGTGTGGACGATGGCTGGATCTCCCTGCACAACCTGCAAATGCAAGGTAATTGGATGTCCCAAGGATAGCCGTGCCTTGAACAGGTGCCAGGGAGCACTTGCAGGAGGCCGACTCCTGAGGTTTCTGAATGAACAAGTGCCAGGGGCCATGGTGGAAACAAGCGGCATTTACTTCTCGCAAGAGGTAGTATGTCTGAATGGCTCAGAGCTGCACTAAAGACAAATTCCAAACGAATGAGGAATAGAATAGTCTTCTCTCTTGCCTTTCAATTACAAAATGTTAACAATTGACACAAGGCTCAATTATGGCTCATTTAAGCTTTTCTGTACTATGTATTATAAAGAAAGAAAGAAAGGAAGAAAAAAGACTTTTCATCCTGGAAAATGTCACAAGCTCTTTTAAGAAATTGTCACAGGAAAAAAAGTAGTCCCCAAAGTTGTTTGCTTTGTTTAGTAATCACAGCGCTCAGTGCAGGGACCTGACCCTTTTGCTGCAGGATTTCATTGTGATTGGTGTTCTCTCTTTTTGGAGGCGTTCCCATGAGACATCCTCATGTGTCTTTAAAATAAACTCTGATTCCTTCCTCCCTTCAAAGCTCCTGAAGAGCTATAAGTGGAGCTGACGGAAAGCAAGGGCGAGGCAGTGCCTAATCTCCGCCAAAATGTCTGTTTGAGATTCCCATGATTAAGCCTATTAAAGACGCTAGCTTGTTTGGTTTTATCAAATCCTGCCTCAGCTTCAGACATCAGTGGAAGGTTCCCAACTTGCCTTTTTATGCTCTTATAAATGTGGATTTTTTTCTCTTTTCCGGAAAGTATCATGTTAAGATACAGCCCAGGTAGAAAAAGGATATCAAACTTCATACAGCAAAAGAGCCATGGCTCCATGCGCACCTGCAGCCCAGCACACGCAGTGACAGGAGATGTATTATTTCTACATGATAGGGTTTGATATTTCTTTAGGAGGGGGTAAAGGTGTATTTACATTAACACATGCAATTGATTTTAATGAATTTCTGATCATTTATACTCTTAATATGTCCTGTGCCCTTCATAGTCACCAGAAGAGACTCTATATTTGTTCCTAAGACATCAACCTTTCTGGAGCCCATTTTGGAGTATCCCTCAGGGTCTTGTGGTACTTCTGGGTAGCCTTATTACTGGCAAATTATCTTTCAGGAAATTATGTAAAGGAATCTCTTTTGGAATAAGTGCAGTGGGTAAGTGGTGTGAACAACTCAGAAATCCAAGGAAAGAGTCCCAAACAAAGTTTGAGCTCAGACAGGGGTATCAAACTGGGCTGCCAGCAGAACGCAGCAGGAGGGACCCTGGAGGGTCTCATATGTTCTCTCTCCCTTCCTGCTCTTCCTTTAGTAATTTTACTAGCGCATTCATGGAGTTTGGCTCAAACAGTAGATGCTCATTTTGAATATAAAAGTAGACACTGCTAACGTATTTATATCCTATGTCCCGACTGGCTAACACTTGTGTCTCGATGCACAGAATGGAAGCGTCTGCTGTTCTGTGGACTTGGAGTGTCTTCATAATAACTGAAGTGTTTAAAATGGACTCATCGCCGTGGGAGAAGAATGGACAAAATGACCATCCAATGTGGTGAAGAATGGGAGTTGTTTTTTCTTTTTTTACCACAGACAATTACCAAAGTCTCCATCTAAGGACGGGGTTTGGGGGTTGCCTTCTGGACCTACCACTTTGCTCGCTCTCGCTAACTAGTCTAGGTGACCTACAGTGCAGTGCATTCAAGTCCATGGTTGTCACAAGCAGTTTCCCCGTGTTGTAAATCACGTTTCCCTAATCAGATCATTTGCGAATACATTTAAATGATCCCATGGTAAAGGTTGATGTATTTTTTTGGTTGATTTTGTGTACTAACATAATAGAGATTCAGCTCCATTTATTTATTTTTTCTTAATCTTTGGATCAGATTTGCCAAATAAAGTTGCCTGCTGTGATCTTGTCCCATTCACTGCATACTTAGTATTGGAGCCCCCATGAAATGTATTGATGAACATGTATGTGGAGTGTAAGTATATGATACCAACATTACAAACTATTAAACACACTTAGATGCCCATTCAGCTAAAATGAGCTGAAAGTAATTAGATAAAGAGAGGAGAAGCACCACAAACATAATTCAATGATTACATAATTATTTTAAAAAGAACTTCCTATGCCCTCTACCAGGTAAAGTGAAACAAAATCTTAAGCCACCACTGAGGAACAGCAATGCTTACATCTTTCCTGGCATTGAAAAAGATAGTATCTTTGCACAAGTTTTATATAATATTTGACAGCTTCCAAGGGATTTTCATACCTATTAATACAAGTTATCATTATAGCTCAGGAAAATGATACTATTCCTACATTACAAAAGAGTAAATTAATATGTTCTGGTCAACCAATTTGTTCAGATCTAGTTGATTGTTAGCACCTTGGGACTGGTAACCAGCTTGCCTAATGCCTACCCAGTGCTATTTTCCACTAAATCACACAAGCTCTGAATGGTAGAAGACAACACTTTTAAGAAAAACTACTTAGGAAGCCAACATAAGAATCATGGCAAAGTGAGAAGACTGTTGTTTTCCCCCTTAAATTTATAAGTTGGAATATAACTCAACAAGGATCCCCTGCTTATTAACACGCACATGCCTCGGAGATCTATGCATGAAGACATAGAAAGGGGGCATATTGGAATGGCTAGGGAGGCAGGACAAAGTGAAGGACAGAGAAGGCACTGCAGATGCCGTGGAGCAGCCTCTGTGGCTCCAGCAAGTACAGGAGAGGAGTCGGGCTGAAGCCCTCATGCTACAGCCTGGAGGGCAGAGGGGCGGAAGCAGGTTCCATCTCAGAAACCTGCTCGCAGATGCCTTCCCACCTCTCCACCGTGGCAGAAGTCACTAGAAAGCCGAAAACAAAACAGGAGGTCCGAAAGTCATAAATGGAAGGGGCGGGGCCAAGATATCACACACTTGCCTTCCAGTCCCCCACATGCCCTTGCAGAGACCTGTAATGCCAAAAATACAACAGGAAAAGAAAGGGGCTTTGAGAGCTCCCAAAACCAGTTCTCCACCATCCGCCACATTCCCCCACCACAGTGACGGTGCCCCACAAAGGAGGCAAGCTGGTCTCAGCAGCGACACATGCCGCACCAGTGGGTACAGCATTTGCTGTGATGCAGGTAAGAGAAAACAAAAACTTGTGCTGTAACAGCATCTACTGGAAAACAAAAGGAAATACCTTACCTATCATCCTGCTGAATTATTGACGGTGAGAGATATTTAAACAAGAAAAGAGAACAGTACCTCAAATGTGCTGACAGAGAAACATGCATCAAATAATACAAGGAAGAACTGAGATAACTTGGGAGCACAGAAAGAAAATGAAAAGTTTTGAGAAACCAAATTCAGAGTCATGGAAACTGATTTAAGTGGCAGCACTGAAGATAGCAGTTATGAAGAAACTCAGTGCTACACCATAGAACCATAGAAAGGCAGGTCAGTGAGCTCAGGAACAAAAGGAGTGCATTATCAAAAAGACTGAAACTATGAAAAAAGAAACAGATTCTGTCATTGCAGAATTCAATAAATGAGATGAGGAATGCATTGGCAACAGAGCAGTCCAGATGAAAAAGAGAATTAGTGACCTCAAAGATAGAAACCTAGAAATCAACCATGAGGGAGAAGAGAGTGAATGAAGAGTTAAAAAAATGAAAGGACTCCACAGGAAGTACATAAAAAAGAGCAACCTAGAGGTAGTAGGTAAACCAGAAGGAGAAGACAGGGATAAGGGAATGGGGAGCATGCTAAAAAAAAAAATTGATGAGAACTTCCTGAGCCTAGGGAAAGCATCAGACTTAAGAATAAAGGAATCTAACAGAACACCTAATGATGTCAATGCAAAAAGACATCTCTGACACATGTTATTCAAACTCAAAAATTAATGGCAAAGAATTCTCAAGGCAGCAATTAAAAAAATAATAAAGACTGTAAACTACCACAGAAACCCCATTAGATTGTCATTAGATTTCCCAGGAGAAAGTTTACAAGACAGGAGAGAATGGAAGAGAATATACAAAACATTCAGAGAGGAACCATAAGCCAAGAATAGTATGTATCCAGCAAAGTTGTCCTGTAGATATGTAAGAGAAATAAATACTCTCCCAGACAAAGTAAGCAGAAAGAATTTGCTACCATGACGCCTCCATTACAAGAAATGTTGAAAGGAGTTCTTTTACCAGAAACAGAGAAACAAAATTATACAAAACTTTGAGTAAGTTCATTAAGAGAAGACAGAAGGAGGAAAGTGCACAGCTACTTCAGTATAGGTTATTAAACACTTAGTTATAAAGTTAGAAGGGGAGAAAGGGAGGATTATAAATAACCATAACTATTGCAATTTGCTAAGGAATGCACAAAATAAAGGATATTTTGTGACAAAAATTTCAAAAAAGATGCGGAAAGGGCAGAATGGGTATATGTGAATGAAGATAAGAGGCAATCAGAAGGAAAACAACTATTATATGTGTGATATATTTTACTCAAATCTAATATTAACAATGAAACAAAAATGAGCTGAGATGCAAAACATGGTAAGAGAAGGAAAGAAGAAAAAAATCACTGAAAACTGCCAAACTAAAATAGCAGACAGAATCACAAGGATGAAAAACAGTGGAGATACACAGCAACCACAAGTCAAAAGATAAAATGGCTTTAGTAAGTCCTTGCATGCCAATCATCATCCTAAATGTAAGTGGACTGAACTCACCAGTCAAAAGGCACAGAGTAGCAGGATGGATTGAAAAACAAGGCCTAGCTATGTGTTGCCTGGAGGAAACTCATCTCAGCTCCAAGGGGAAACATTTGCTTGAGGATACTTCAAACAAGCACCTCCAAAGAAAAGCAGGTATAGCAGTACTTAGAGCAGACAAAATAGATTTCAAGATAAGAAAGGTAATATGGTGCAAAATGGGAGATTTTATAGAGATAATGGGGACAAATCATCAAGAAGATATAACACTATATATATGTACCCAACTTGGGAACATTGCGATATGTAAAGCAATTGGTAACAGACCTAAACAGAGAAACCGATGAAAATAAAATGATAGTAGGGGCCTGAATACTTCATTCAGAGCAATGAATAGATCATAGACAAAATGGACTTAATTGCTATTTTTAGAATTTCCATCCAAAATGACAGAACACACATTCTTTTAAATGCTTATGGGACATTCTCAAGGATAGACCATTTGCAGGGACAAAAAAACTAGTCTTAATAAATTAAAGAAGACTGAAATCATACCAAGTATATGTTCTGATCATAATGGTATAACACTGGAAATTAACTATAAGAAGAATGCTGGGAAAACCACAAATATGTGGAGATAAAACAACATGCTACTGAACAACAGTTGGGTCGAAGAAGAAATAGAAGAGATCTAAAAATACACAGAGACAAATGAAAATGAATACATGACATGCCAATATTTTGGGGATGCTGCAAAGATGGTACTAAGAAGTTTATAGCATTAAGGGCCTACCTCCATATGTACAATGGGATGCTACTCAACCATAAGACAGACTGAAATACTGCCATTTGCAACAGCATGGATTGAGAGTATTGTGCTAAGTGAAATAAGTCAGATGGAAAGGACAAGAACCATATGGTGTTACTTATATGTGGGATATAAAATAGGAAGCAACAAACAAAACAAACAGACTCATAGACACAGACAACAGAAGGGGGATCATCAGAGGGGAAGAGGGGTGGAAGGAGGATGAAGATAGAAAAGGGGCAAATATATGCAGATGGATAGAAACTAGACTTTGGGTAGTGAACACCCAATACAATATACAGATAATGAATTATACACTTAAAACTTATATAATGTCATTAACCAATGTCATACCAATATATATAATTTTAATAAGTTCTTAAAGATCAGAGGTTGGCAGTGGGCATAAATAGATGGAGAACAGAGGAATTTGGGGACTAAAAATACTTTATGTGATATTATAATGATGGGTCTATGTCATTAAACATGTCCAAACTCATAGCAAAAACAATACCAACAGTGACCTATAATCAAAACTATGGACTCTGAATGATCATGATGTGTCAATGCAGGTTCATCAATGACAACAAATTTACCACACCGGTGGGGTATGTTGATAATGGGGGAGGCTGTGCATGTGTGGGGAAAGGTGATATATGAGAAGTTTCTATAGCTTCCTCTCAATTTTGTTGTGATCCTAAAACTTCTCTTTAAAAAATAGTCTTAAAATTCTCCAGCATCTTGGGATAATTCCTATCATCCAAGCATGTGCAAGTAATTAAATTCAACTCATTTAAAAAAACAGAAAAGCCTACCTCAAGAAAGAAAAGTCTCAAACAACCTAACATTACCCCATAAAGAACAACAACAAAAAGAAGAAATAAAGCCCAAAGTCAGTAGAAGGAAGTAAGTAAAAATCAGAGTGGAAAAAATGAAATAGAGTACAAAAAGGCATAGAAAATTACTGAAGCAGAGAACTGTTTTGTTGAAAAAATAAAATTGACAAAACTCTAGCCAGACTCACTAAAGAAAAAGAAAAAACTCCCCCCCAAAAAATTAAAAACAAAAGTTAAAATAACACTCCAGAAATACAAAGGATTATACAAGAATAGTCTGAAAGCCTATATGCCATCAAATACAGTAACTTAGAAGAAATGGACAAATTCTTAGACATATATAACCTTCCTAGACTGAACCATGAAGAATTAACTGGAAACCTAAATAGACCCGTCACTAGTAAGGAAATTGAAACAAAAGTCCAGGTTCAGATGGCTTTACTGGTGAATTTTACCAAAGATTCATAGAACAGTAATATTTATTTTTCTCAAATTTTTCCAAATAACAAGTGCAGGGAACACTTCAGAACTCATTTCAGGAGGCCGACATTACGTTGATACCAAAACCAGCAGGGGTCACACACACACACACACAGGTGAGTATCTCTGATGAACAGAGTTACAAAAATCCTGAACAAAATACTCACGAATCGAATAAACAATGTGTTAAATGGATCGTGCACCATGATCAACTGAGGTACATTCCAGGGATGCAAGGATGGTTCAACATCCACAAATCAATGTGATACATCACATCAACAAAAGTAAAAACTGTATGATCATATCAGTACATGCGAAAATAAGCATTTGACAGGATACAACATCCATTTATATTAAAACACTCAGTGAAATGGTTACAGAAGACAAGTACCACAACCTGTAAAGACCATATATATGACCAACCCTCACCTACTATCATACTCAATGGTAAAAAATTGAAAACTTTTCCTCTTAGATCAGGAACAAGATAGGGATACCCACTCTTTTTTTATCCTCACCTGAGGATATGTTTATTGACTTTAGAGAGAGAGGGAGGGGAGAGGGAGAGAGAGAAACTTCAGTCAGTTGCCTCCTGTATGTGCCCTGACTGTGAATCAAACCCACAATGTCTGATGTATACACGACACTCCAACCAATGGAACCACTGGGCCAGAACAGGATGCTCACTCTTGCCACTGATAAATAACAGTGCAATAATCGAAACAGAGCATTGGAAGAAAACCAGACACAGACCAATGGAACAGAACTGAGAGCTCAGAAATAAAACCACACATATATGGGCAACTAATTTTTGACAAAGAAGCCAAAAACATACAATGGAAAAAGTAAAGTCTATATAATAAATGGTATTTAGAAAACTGTAATGCTACATACAAAAGAGTGAAAGTAGATTGCTGTTCAATGCCATATACAAAAAGTAACATGAAATGGATTAAACACTTGAATATAAGACCTGGAACAATAAAATACATAGAAGAAAACAGGCACTAAATTATGGACCATGGTCTCAGAGGTTTTTTTTTTTTTAATTAGACCCCCAAAAGAAGGGAAATAAAAGTTGAAAATTAATAAATGGGGCCCCATCAAACTAAAAAGCTTCTGCACAGCAAAAGAAACCATCGACAAAATAACAAGGCAACTAGCCAAATAGGGAAAGATATCTGCACACAGTACTTTCAATAAGGGGCTAATATTCAACAGACAGGGTGGGGCAAAAGTAGAGTTATAGTTGTGAGTACACAAAACATAGAGTTTATTCTTTTATTATTAATTATTGTACTCTTTTTTCCATACAATCTGCTGTAAATCTACTTTTGCCACACCCTGTATATAAAGAATTGATACAACTCAACCACAAAAGCAATCTGACTAAAACATGGGCAGAAGTCCTGAGCAGAGACTTCTCCCAAGAAGACATACACATGCCAACAGATATATGAAAAGATGCTCAAAATCACTAGTTATATGACAAATGCAAATCAAAACCACAATGAGACATTACCTCTCACCTGTCAGAATGGCTCTTATCAATGAGACAAAAAATAAGTGTTGGAGAGGATGTAGAGAGAGGGAGCCCATGCACACTGTTGGTGGGAATGTGAATCTGTGCAGCTCCTATGGAAAACAGTATGGAGTTTCCTCAAAAACTAAAACCAGAGTTACCATATGACCCAGCAATACTTCTAGGTATTTATCCCCAAATTTTGAAAACTCTTACTTGTAAAGACATATGAACCCCTATGCTAACTGCAGCATTATTCACAATAGCCAAGATGGAAACAACCTAAGTGTCCTGTAACAGAAAAATGAATAAAGAAAAAGTGGTACGTATATACAATGAAATTCTATTCAGCCATTAAAAAAATGGAATTTTGTCATTTGCAACAATATGGATGGATGAGGGTATTATGCTAAGTGAAATAAGTTAGATGTAAATGGACAAAAACCATGATTTCAGTCATATGTGGGATATAAAAAAAGGTAACAAATGAGCAAAGAAATTTATAGATGCATGAGGAAGAGCCGTGCCTCCCACCGTGGGAAATGTAGCCCAACGTTTCATGTCTAAAAGAAACACCAGTGGAACGTGGGACGGCAAGCAGGCCCTACGTGTGTAAAAACGGAATTGCCTGTGGGTAAATCAGAATGGCTTATTTCCTAGAGCTAAGTCTTGCTCCTGCTAAAAGTCTCTCTCACCCTGGATCAAAAGAACATATGCAAATGCATGCCTAGCTTCCTTAGACCTGTGCTAATCCTTTTGAGTTCAGTCCAAACCTGTTGTCTGTTGTCTTTCCCTTTGCATACCTCTCCTTCGAAGTGCCTTCCTGGCTGTCTATCACCTAAGGCGAACCTGTGTGTAGTAAATGAAGACCACTCTGAGGTAATGGACCCAGGAAAAACAATAAAGGCCTGTTAAGGCAGGGGTATGGGCGTTCTCTCCTCTGGAGAGAGTGGCCGAGGCATTCTGGCCCAGGCCCCCGGCTCCCTCCGCTCTCCCTCTCTCACTCTGCCCGCTCTAGGGCCCTCTAGCCCTCTCGCCCTCTCTGTCCGCTCATGGGCCCCCTTGCTCTCTCTCTAGCCCGCTCCTGGACCCTCACTCTCCGGCACATTCTCAGGCATTTTCTCTTGGCCTCTCTCTGAGGTCGCGTAGTCCCGACTCTTCTAGTCCTATGTACTCCATGTGAATTTATTCACACGCCCACCATAGCATACGAATTCCAAGGGGCGAGATTCACAACAGATGCAGACAATAGAATGATAGTTACCATAGAAGTGAGATGTGGGAGAACAAAGAGGTTAAAGGGGGTCAAATACCTAGTGGCAGGAAGAGACTAACCTGCGGGTGGTGAGCACACAGTAGAGCATACAGACGTTGTATTTTAAAGTTGTACACCTGAAATTTATATAATGTTATTAACCAGTGCTCCCCTGATAAATTTAATTTAAAAAAGGAAGTTATTTATATGCTCAGTAGTTATTTCATAACAATGAATGTTTTAATTTGAATCATTATCATACTTTTAAAATAGGCAATTATTGAGTTATACAAAATGAATAAAATGTGCAAATGACTTTTTTTCTGAGCTGAGAATTCAAAATTAGGTTGCAGTTTCAGTAAATACACCTTAGTGGTTTGGAATGCCTAAGAGCCCTGAGTTTGTCATTATTCTGAATTAAATTGGTTCATGAAATTTTTTTGTTTTCTCTCCTAATATAAAGAAAGAACTACTTGTTAAATCAGTTATGCTAAAAATAATATTTTAAATCCCAAATATTAATAGAATTATTAATCAAAATTATAAACTCAGATCACCATTATTCATTGATATGTGTCCAATAGAGGTAATACTCAATATTTTTTGTGAAGATGGAGTTCACTACATGAAATCAATTTTGTGTGTTAAATTGTGATCAAAGCATCTTAAATATTACATTTTGATAACAGCAGCTTAGTTTGGTAGATTGGAACACATCTCCATTTTATTTTAATTCTTTAAATGTAATCTCATTGAAAGTTCTACACATTAACTAAACACATTAAACACAAATTTGAGAACTGAAGAAATGTTTATGATACCTCCACTAAAAACAAAATACCTTTCAATATTTATTGAAAAAACAAAGGTATTTACCAGTATAATTTGTGATTATATAGGTCAGCAGTTGGCAAACTATGGTTCTTTTTGTCTAACCCGGCCTTCTGCCTGTTTCCTGGGACATGGTGCCCATGTATTTGCACACCCTGCCCTGTGGAGGAGAGAGAATTGTGGAACTGCGCAGTTCGAACACAGACCATGTGGCTCACAAAACCAAAAATATTACCATTTTGCCCTCAGCAGAAGACATGTGCCAACCTCTGGTATAGATGATGACTGCAAGCTACCAGGTATGTAAAAATGTGCATTTCCATTTTTTCCAAGGACCTCTCAAATTTTTACAGTTTCCTTTGTATTTGTATATCCAGGGTGGGGCAAAGGGAAGTTTGCAGTTGTTTGTATGGAAAAATAATGTAATACATAATCAGTAATAATACAAGAATAAACGCTGTGTTTCGTGTACTGACAATGGCGAACCTCTCCTTGGCCCACGCTGTACGTGTGTGCACGCTATTGCAGAGCCAGGCTGGTACTTTACAGTGACGATCATAAGCTGCAGCATTTCCTGCTTTTCATTAGACCTTGTGGGATAAATTTAATCTGTACTAACTTGATGGCAAAATGTAATTGATATTTGGCAGCACAATTTAAACTGCTGCCAGCCACTATCAATAAGGAGTTTACTTCCTATAAAATAATCAGTGACATTTTCTTATTAAAAGTTATTGAGTACTCTATGCATGAGGTACTTCACTATCCTCTGCTGGGGAAATACGACAGACAGCATAGTCTTTACTTTTTCTTTTCATTTAATCATTGTATTTTTTCCCATTATCATTTAGTCCCCTTATGCTCCCTCCCCCCAGCAATCACCACTCTGTTGTCCATGTCCAGGAGTCCTTTTTCCTTTTTGCTCATTTCCTTCACTCCCTCATCCCCCACCAAGCTGTCATCCTGCTCTCCATCTGTGAGTCTGTCCCCCATGTCCCCACTTTCCTTGTTAGCTCAGTTTGTTCATTAGATTCCACCTATGAGTGAAATCATATGACTTTTAAGATCACCATTGTGCAGGCCTTTAGAAGGTGTGACAATCTCTGCATCTATTAGGAGATCTTATTGAAATAAAGGACATTTACAATGCCTGAAATACCTTCTTATCCAGAAATTGAAAATAGAGTTACTTTACAAATAATGTGATAAATTTCCTGATGGAATCTGCTTAACTCTTGTGCTATAATTTGCAGTGTAAAAATGGATGTCAACTTAATGAACCAAAACAGTACCTGACAAATCTGCCTCCTACAGATCATAACCATTGTCTGCACTGTCACAAGTGCAAAGATGCTAATGTATGCATTGGTAAGAAGCAATGATGAATAGACAAGCAATTATGTAGCTACCTTCTTCCAATTATCTATAATCTGAAAGCATTGTGATTCAGGAGAGTAGAATATGAGGAGAGATAGAAGTCCTATATGTAAACTAGATACATCTATTAAATAAATATCTTGTCTTATTCTTTCCTTCCTTGTTACATAAGAAATATACAAATGCATATATTATGTATAACATATGCTATATAGGTATATCAATATATAATATATACAGGAGGGGGCAAAATTAGGCGTATAGTTGTTCATATGGAAAAAACATGCAGGTTATGATTATTACAACAGCTTTATTAACTCAGAAGAATGCCACAATGGCACAATAAATCTACTTTTGCCCTCCCCTGTACAATCTATAATACATACAAATTATGTTAATGTATGTTAATATATCCCAGAGATTCCCCTCCTCTGAGCTTTTTAGTTCGGTGCTTATGCCACTGCTCTGGACTTGCAGTGCATATTTTCCTTGTGTTACGGTTCCAGGAGGCTATAGGCTAGGCTGTGTTCGATCTAATTCTTCTAGCATCCAGCATAACGCCTTGCCTAGAGTGCGTTTTCAATTAATTCTTTTAAAAATTGAATTCATTATCTTTTATAGTATCAAAAGTTATGGGAGAGTGGAAACAATCAACTTTAGTGGCTTTCAATTATAAAGTAATAATACCTGTTTTTAAATCAAAATTTATTCAGTGCTCTAATATAAAAATCAGTATAGTAGCATTTCTCTCCTTGGACAGGCAGGAGAACTGGAGTTCCTTTCCAACAGAACACAGCCTGAAAGTCACTGACCTGCTGGCTCACCTTCACGTCTACAAATGAATCCCACACTCAGAGAGATTAAGTGACTTGCCCAAAGTTCAAAACTAATTAGTCATAGGCCTAGAACTACCACCTAATCCACAGGTTTCCCCTTTGCCATCCTTCTACTGATCCCAAATGTTTTTCCACATTTCAATTTCAAGTGAGCTTTTCGTACTTCTTATTGATGAATGACAGTAAAAGACAATCATGGGTCGCTGTAGTATCTGTTTGTTGTCTGTTAACATATCTCTCCTGGTTGTGATGTTGCTTTAAGAAAATTATGGTATTAGAAACTGAGAAATGTTCAGATTAACAGCCCAGACAGCATATCTAAACCCACAATGGCAGCAAATCGTTTACCCAATCACCCAATCTCATGCTTTATAGAAAGTAACTGCAGGAAAATAAAAAATCCAATGATTCCCTTTCTTAACACATTTCATACCGCATAGAAATCTCTAAGACATACGCCAGGGACCGCAGGTTTTGGGGCAAACTGCATGTTAATGAAATCTCGTGATGCGGTCCTTAACAGATGGCGCGCGAAACACGAGAAAACTCGTGAGCGGTACAAAAAGTGTTAAGATTGAAAGAAACACACACCTCAGATTACAATGAAATCTGGTATCGAAAGGCTATCCTTCCTGTATGTAGTCTATTTTCTGATATCATTATTCACTCACTCTTTTATTTTTCATTTAATTAACATTAATGCATCAGGCTCTATAGAAATGAGTAGACAACATTAGTCTCTATTTTCATGGCCTTTGTAGACACCTATGAAAAATATGAACAATAAACAACAAAATAGTTAAATGAGCGATACAACTACAGACTATATTAGTGCCAAGAAGAACATTATGCGAAGTGATAAACTGGAGGGAATTGAGGGGGAGCAAAGCGGGTGACGGGCAAGCTGAGATCTGAGGGTGAGGAGCCTCACATGCACAGTGCTGTACAAACATCTTTCCAGAAAAGCATGCACAGGAGTAAAGCGAGGGTTAAGTGCACAGAGCCGCAGGGTGGCAAAAGGTGCGGGGTGTCGAAGGTCGTGAGTGGAGTCTGATGTCAACAAGTGAAGGGGAGAATGAGAGAGATGAGACTGGACAGGTAAGCTGAAGTGAGACCTGCCGGCCACCATCCTGTGAAGGCCGGAGTCACGTTTTCGTTCTGAGACCAATGGGAAGTCATTCAAGGATTAGGTAGTTTGATGGGCTTACCCACTTCTTCATTCACTCACATATTTGTGCAATCAGTTATGTTTTAGTTACCGATTAATCCATATTTAATTACTAGTTAACAAACATTATAAAAATCCTGTTAAGTACCCAGGAAGGATATAAAAGATGACAACATTATTTTTCCATTAAAAGTTTCAGATTTAGATTAGGTTACGAGAAAGCAATAAAATGGAGATAGATGCATGGTATGCCCAGAAATAGATTCCAGAAACATTTATCAAAAATTGGATCTTTAAGTCAGTTGGCTCCCTGCACTGTGACCTCATTTGATTTGCTCTGTGCACATTGGAATCATAATCAGGTTTGTGGTTCTTAGCTGTGATGTCATCCTGTGTGATGGCTTCAAACAGGGACAATGGGACACTGAGGAAGCAAAGAATCTCATTAACCTGAGAACACAACAGCCAGCGCCATGACAACAACAAAGCAGAAATGCAGTCAGCTCTCCAAGATGGTGCCCACTATGTCATGCAACTGTGTGAGAAGAAATTATTTAGGTCACTAAAAAATGATGTTAACCTAATTTGCAGCAACTTTTCCATATCTGAAGTTGTTAAAATTAAAAAATAAATAATAAGAATTTATTATTGAAGAGAGAAGTCAATACTTCAGGAAATGAGAAGCCAAAAGAAAATTTTAAAGACAGAAATGCAAATTTAGCTCGAGTTATTGGCAGCTGGTATGTGAATCTCACATGATAAAAAATTATCAACTTTATTTTTTAAAACCTCAACTGAGGATATGTTTACTGATTTTTTTTTAGAGAGAGAAAGGAAGGGAATGAGAGCGAGAGAGAGACATTGATGCAAGAAAGAAATACGGATCTATTGCCTTTCTCATGCGCACTGACTGGGGATCGAACCCACAACATTTTCGTGTGCTGAACTGCACTCAATCATCTGAGCCACCCGGCCAGGGCGAAACTTTTCAACTCTAAAAGGGACGCTTACACAATTTAGTATTTTAGCACTACTGGTTCAAGAAAACAAAGAACCAGAGGCAGTTCCAAGATCGTGGCAGAGAACGTTGGTGTCACGTGTGAGGTGGCTCCTTCCAAAGAACGCATCAAATACACACCTAATTTAGAGCACGACATCAACAAAACTACCACATAGAGAAAGCTCGGGGCACAGTGAAAGCACTCAGAGGCTGAGTGGACCAGTGAGTGAGATTGTTTACTTTACCCTTGCACGTGGACGGGGGTGGGAGCTCTATTCAGGTGCTCTGGCCAACCTGCAGGGCTTCTGTAGCCCGTCTGCAGAACTAGCTCCAGCAGGAACAGGAAGGGGGCGCCATAGTGCAGTGCACGGGCAGGTAAGGCTGCCCCGCCCGCTCAGAAGGGAAGGAAGCGAGCAGACTGCAGGTCCCCATGTCCCATTCCATTCCGACTGTGCGCAGGCGGCACAGCAGAGAGATAATGCGCACGCATGCACATCGGGAAGCCCTGCCCAGAACCCAGTCCTCCTGGCCAGGCAGCACACACAGCACCACATGCCCCTGCCCTGACTCCGCACAGAGCCCACTTCTACACAAGACCAATCATTTTTAAGATTGGGAGAGACAGCTGTTTCATCTAACTCGTAAGGACAAATACAAAACGTCAAACAAAATGGGGAAATAGAAGAATATGTTCTAAGTGGAGGAACAAGAAAAAGCCCTGGAGAAAAACTCCAGTGAAATGGAGGTAGGTAAGTTGCCTAATAAAGAATTCAAAGAAACGGCCCTGGCTGGTGTAGCTCAGTGGATTGAGCACAGGCTGTGAACCAAAGGGTCCCAGTCTGATTCCCAGTTGGGGCACATGCCTGGGTTGCAGACCAGGTCCCCAGTGAGGGCCATGTGAGAGGCAACCATACATTGCTGTTTCTCTCCCTCTCTTTCTCCCTTCCTCTACTCTCTCTAAAAATAAATAAATAAAATCTTAAAAAAAAAAAGAATTCAAAGAAACAAACAAAAAAATACACAGAAAATAAAGACAAAAGAACCCAAACAAAACCTGAAGAACACCAGCAAGTCAAAGGGAAGAAGGTCAAGAGACAAAGAAAAGGAACAAAGGAGAACTACAAAAAAGCCAAAAAACAATGAACAAAATAGCAATAAGCTTATACCTATCAATAATTTTTCAACGTAAATGGATTAAATGCTCCAATCAGAAGACACAGTGGCTTAATGAAGACCCAACTGTCTGTCACCTACAGAGATTTACATTAGATTGAAAGACACGCACGCACACGCAGAGTCTGAAAGGGAAGGGATGGAAAAAGATATTTCGTGCAATTAGAAGCAACAAGAATGCTGGGATAGCAACACTCATATCAGACAAAAGAGACTTTAAAACAAAGAATGTGATATGTATATTTAATTGCATGTGTGCATACATGCATACTCACACATACAATTAAACATTACTCAGCAATAAACAGAAGAAGGAAATCCTGCCATTTGCAGCAGCATGGATGGATGGACCTGGAGCATATTATACCAAGTGTGATAAGTCAAAGACAAATACTACATGATTTCACTTATACATAGAATTTAAAAAATCAGAACAAACAAAACAAAAACAGACTCAGAGAAACAACCAACCAACTGATGGTTGCCAGAGGGGTGGGGGTGGAGGAACAGATGAAAAAGATACAGGAGAATACAGTCAGTAACAGTGGGATAACTCCACGCAATGACAGATTGTTACTAGACTTAGCGCGGTGATCACATGGTGAGGTATGTAAACGTCAAATCAGTATGCCGTTTACCTGAAACTAATATTCCATGCCAAAAATAATTTTAAAAAGAGGAAAAAATCTAAAGAACCAAATGCAGGTAAAGGCGGGAAGGGGGAAAGCTTCTTTTAAATGCAAAATAAAAATATATTCTTTTGATCAAAAACATCAAACACTAACTTCACTTGGAGAACTTGAAGACACTGTAAAGAAAATAGAACAGAAATTTGGGGGGTACTACATGCTGTGATGTTTAAAAACAGTGAAGTATTGCCTTTAATCATGGGTGTGGAACTGAGCGGAGGTAATTCCGTTGTGCACCAGGTGCTGCAGAGAAGAGACTTCCTTAGATAATTTCACATATAAAATTTGAAACTGACATTGAAGGAATGAGTCACTAAACTAGAAATCAGTTACAGAAGTTTTCAACAGATTTTAAAATATCAAACGTGGTGAAGGACAACGTCAGTTAGAGCAGCACACAGGGCGCAAGGGAGGGATCGTGAGAATGCAGTGACATCAGTAGTGTGCGTCTCATTGGTCTCAGTGGATTGCCATCCCACAGCTGCTGCCAGTTGAAAATGTGGGCCAGTGTTTCCAGACTTTTCCATTTCACAGGAGAAGCCACAAATTTGGGTTTTTAAATTTTAAAAAAAGATTTTATTTATTTTTAGCAAGAAGGGAAGGGAGGGAGGAAGAGAGGCAGAGAAACACTGATCTGCAAGAGAAACAATTGGTTGCCTGGATCACAACCCAGGCATGTGCCCTGACCAGAACCTGAACCAGCAACCTTTCGACTTGCAGGCTGGCACTCAATCCACTGAGAGCCACGCTAGCCAAGGCACGAATTTGGATTTTAATGTGTGATACCGTGAGTCTTAAACTCTGCTTCCAAGTTTAAACAAATACATTCAGGGTGTACCAAACACGGCTGCAAACTGACACCACCCACACAATCAGTTTGTCACAGACCTCTGGTCTAGAGCCCCTGGAAACCGTGGATGTTACCTAACTCTCCTTGAAAGTTTATAGATTGGTAAATCAATCACTTTTCTTCAGACCCTAATCTCATTCTCTTTCTTATCATTCACTTTAATCTTACAAAATTAATTGGTGCCTAAACCTCAGGCTTTCCTCAGTATGTTCTATGTCTGTTTCTGAACCTGTGTATATTGATGCTCCTATTGATTAGTTCAGTTCTTCTGGAACTACCCTTGCTTGGTAGGTGAGTGAGAGAAACATCAGCATCCTGTCTAACTTTTAGAAGGTATCATCAGTCACTGTAAA
>PVJI01023934.1:0-22750 GCA_004026765.1 Micronycteris hirsuta
CCATGGTGCCTGGCAGGAAGACAGCCAAATGTAAATTCCTCACTAAAGTGTTATCTAGGAATGCAGATGGGGGAACTGCTTTTCTGAGGCAATCTCACTGCCTTAGTAAATCTGCTTGCCTATGACACCTCAAATGATATATACTTTTACAACCCTAGAAAATCCTTGAAACTTTATCTATTCTCTGTAACCAGGTTTTGCTTTTTTAGAGACTTGCTTGTAACCTGACTCCCGAAATGCTACGTATGCTATGTATCTCTAAAAGGTATATATGACAGCTCAGGCCTTTGTTCAAGGCTCTCGATTTGGAGTTTACTCCTGAGGGCCCATGCGTGTAATAAAGGGTCTGTGACCTTTACCTCTCAGGAGTTTGGTCGCTTCATTTCCCCGCAACAGTATTGTCTCTGCTTCTTTGACAAAGACTATGTTTATATGGGTTTATTTCTGAGCTCTCTATTCTGATCCATTTACCTATTTGTCTGATTTTCACTAACATCATACTGTCTTGATTTACTGTCACTTTACTTTAAGTCATGAAGTAGGATAGTGATAATCCAACTTTGTTATTCTCCTTCAACATTGTTTTGACTATTCTATATCTTTTGTCTCTCCATATAAACTTTAGAATCAGTTTAATTGTGCTTATATTGACTCTAAACATCAAATTGGGAAGAAATGACATTTTGGAAATATTGAATCCATATATTCATACCATGAACATAGGATGTTTCTTATTTTTATTTAATTTGGGAAAATTCTGTCTTATTGTTTTACATATTTCTTCTGCTCCTTTCTTTCTTCCCCTTTTGGTAGTCCCATTCCACACATATTATACTTTTCATTGTTTTGCCATAGTATTTGGATATTCTATTTGTTTTTTTCAACATTTGTTCTTTTCGCTTTTTGATTTTTGAGGGTTCTGTTGATATATCCTCAAGCTCAGAGATTCTTTCCTCAGCTGTGTCCAGTCCACTAATAAGCCCATCACAGGCATTCATCGTTTCTGTTATAGAATTTTTTTTTATCTCTAGTGGTTTTTTTTTAAAATTTTTCTTAGGATTTCTAGCTTGCTGGCTTTGCTCATCTGTTTTTACATGTTGTCTACTTTTGCCATTAGAACCCTTATTAGTCATAGTTGTTCTGAATTTCCAATCTGGTAATTCCAATATCCCTGCCGTGTCTGATCCTGGTACTTCCACTGTCTCTTAAAATTGTGTCTTACCCCCTTTTGGTGCCTTGTAATTTTTTCTTGAGAGCCAGGCATAATGTACCCAGCACTGATTCCCAGAGCACTTTTCCATTGCTCAAATTTACTGCCATGAGGGAGTTTCCTATGAAAGTTTTTTTAACCTTCCATTCACATTTCTTCAACTCCTTGAGAGAGGAATTTATGTCATATCTTGAAATAAAACTAGTGAATTATAATATGCATGTGTTCAACATTAGTATATAATACCAGCTCTCAAAAGAAGTTATATCAATTTATATTCCCTTTAGCAGATGATAAGCATTTCAGTTGTTCCACATCTGTGGCAATTGTTGGTAGTGTAAATCTTTTAACTTTCATCCATTTTACTCAATAAGCTAGGAATCGAAGGGGACTTTCTCAACCTGAGAAAGGTCATCTATGCAGAAACCACAGCTAACGTCATTCTTGATGGTGAAAAATTGGATAAATTTCCCCTACAATCAGGAACAAGACCAGAATGCTTCCTCCCACCACTTCTGTTAACATCACCTTTGTTCAGACCTAGCCAGGGCAATTAGACAGGAAAAAGAAATAAATAGCATACAAATCGGAAAAGAAGAAAACTCTCTATTTGCAGATGACATGATATCATATATAGAAAATCCTAAGGAATTCACTAGAAAACTATTACAACTAATAAACAAGTTCAGCAAGGATGGAGGAGGATGCAAGAGCAATATTCAATAAATGTTTATTTTTATACACTTGCTATAAACTATTAAAAATTAAATTAATAAAAACAATTCCATTTACTATATTATCAAAAAATAGGAGTAAATTTAACAGAAGTGCAAAATTTTTCTTCTGAAAACTGCAAAACATTGTTGAAAGAAGTTAAATATTTAAATAAATGGGAAAAATGCTATTTTCATGGATTTTGGAATTTAATATTGTAGAGATAAAAATGTTCTCCTAATAGATATATAAATTCAGTGCAATCCCTATTAGAATCCCAGTTGACCTTTTTGTAGAAACTGACAAAAACTGATTCTAAAATTCATGGAATTGTGACTCACAGCAAGCCAAAACAATGTTGGAAAAGTAGACAAAGTAGAAATATTCACACTTTCTTTTTTTAAAGTATATATTTTTATTATGTTGTTACAGTTACCGAGTTTTCCCCTGGCAGTCCCCCTCCACCCGGTATCCCCCTTTCCTCCAGCAATCCCCCACCTTAGTTCATATCTATGGATCATGAGTGTAAGTTCTTTGGCTTCTCCCTTTCCTATACTGTTCTTGACATCCCCTGTCTATTTTGTTCCTACTAATTATGTTTCTTAATCCCTGCATCATTTCTCCCTTTCTTCCCCCTTCCCCCTTCCAGCTAATAACCCTCCAAATGATCTCCATGCTATGATTCTGTTCCGGTTGTTTGCTTAGTTTGTTGTTTTTTTTTTAATTTCAAAACCTACTACAAAGCAATGATAATTAAGATAATGTGGTCCTGGCACAAGGCTAGACATATAGATAATTGAATAGAATTGAGAGTCCAGAAATAAACCCACATAGCTCTGGTCAATTGGTCTTCAACAAGAGTTCTAACACTAAGCAATGGAGGAAAAAATAGTCTTTTCAATGAATGGTGCTGAGGAAACTAGATATCCACATGCTAAAGAATGACATTTAACCCTTACCTTATAAATAATACAACAACAAAAAACCTAAACATTAAAGCTAAAGATGTAAGACTTCTGGCCAAGATGGAGGCATAGGTAGATACGCTTTGCCTCCTCACATGACCAAAAGAAGGACAACAACAAATTTAAAAACAAAAATTACCCAAAACTGCCAGAAAATCAAACTGTATGGAAGTCTGACAACCAAGGAGTTAAAGAAGAAACATTCATTCAGACCAGTACAAGGGACAGAGACAGGCAGCCAGGATGGAGAGGATTCAAGGCAAGGAGGCAGTTGGAGGACCAGGGGGAGCAAGGCAGTGGCTGGTTGAGTGCGTGGTCCCACATTTGCATGTGGATAAACAGAGAGGAACAACTGGGAACCAAGACAAACTGCATAACCAAGGGTTCCAGCATGGGGAAATGAAGCTTCAAAACTTCTAACTGTAAAACTTCTGACTGTGGGTGCTGAGGCAGTGGGAGAACCTCCCAGCCTAACAGGAGAGTTCACTGTAGAGAACCATGGGGTCCTAGAATATCCATAATGCCACCCACCCAGGAATCAGCACCAGAAGATCCAATTTGCTTGTGGGTAGCAGTGGAAGTGACTGAAACCTAGGAGAAAGCCAAGCAGACAGCATTGTTCCCTCTCAGGACCCTTGCTCACATACAGCAACACAAAGCAGCTCTGTGGGTTGCCCCACCCTGACAAATACTCAAGGCTCCGACCCTTACTACATAACAGGCACGTAAAGACAAAAAAATATAGCCCAAATGAAGGAACAGTCAAAGCTCCAGAAAAAATACAACTAAGTAATGAGGAGATACCCAACCTATCAGATGCACAGTTCAAAACACTGGTAATCAGGATGCTCAGAATTGGTTGAGTATGGTTGCAAAATAGAGGAAAAAGTGAAGGCTACGAAAAGGGACATGAAGGAAAATGTACAGGGAATCAACAGTAAAGGGAAGGAAACCAGGACTCAAATCAATGGTTTGGACAAGAAGGAAGAGATAAACATTCAGCCAGAACTCAATGAAGAAATAAGACTTCAAAAAAATGAGGAGAGGCTTAGGAACCTCCAGGACAACTTTTAACATTCCAGCATCCAAATCACAAGGGTGCTAGAAGGAGAATAGGAAGAACAAGGAATTGAAAACTTATTTGAAGAAATAATGAAGAAGAACTTCCCCAATCTGGCAAAGGAAATAGACTTTCAGGAAGTTCAGGAAGCTCAGAGAGTCCCAAAGAAGTTGGATCCAAGCAAGCACACACCAAGGCACATCATAATTACATTACCCGATATTAAAGATATAGATAGAATCTTAAAAGCAGCAAGAAAAAAAAAAAGACAGTTACCTAGAAAGGAATTCCCATAAGACCATCAGCTGATTTCTCAAAAGAAACCTTACAGGCAAGAAAGGGACTGGAAAGAAGTATTTAAAGTCATGAAAGGCAAGGACCTACATCCAAGATTACTCTATCCAGCAAAGCTATCATTTAGAATGGAAGGGCAGATAAAGTGCTTCCTAGATAAGGTCAAATTAAAGGAGTTTATCATCACCAAGCCCTTATTATGTGAAATATTAAAGGGACTTATCTAATAAAAATAAGATGATCAAAAAATAAACAATAAAATGACAACAAACTCACAACTCTCAACAATGGAACCTAAAAATAAAAAAATGGAAACAAAAACAAACTAAGCAAATGACTAAGCAAAATCGATAAGCACTTAAGCAGATATATCAAGAAAAAAAGAGAGAGGACCCAAATAAACACACTCATAAATGAAAGAGGAGAGATTACAACTGAGACCGCAGAAATACAAAGGATTATAAGAAATTACTACAAGAACTATATGCGAAGTAATTTGAAAACCTAAGTGATATGGACAAATTTCTAGGAAAATATAATCTTCCATAACTGAATGAAAAAGAAGCAGAAAGCCTGAACAGACCAATAACAGCTGATGAAATTGAAGCAGTAATCAAAGAATTCCCGACACACAAAAGCCGGGGACTGGATGATTTCACAGGAGAACTCTACAAAGCATTTGAGGAAGAGCTAACCCTTATCTTTCACAGACTATTCCAGAAATCCAAGAAGACTGAAGACTCCCAAACTCTTTTTGTGAAGCCTTCATCATTCTAATCCCATAACCAGATAAAAACAAAACAAAGAAAGAAAACTACAGGCCAATATTGCTGATGAATATAGATGCTAAAATCCTTAACAAAATATTGGCAAAACGCATCTGGCAATACATCAAAAAGATAATAAAACATGACCAAGTGGGATTCATCCGAGGGATGCAAGGATGGTGAAATATTTGCAAATCCATAAATGTAATACATCACATAAACAAAAGCAAGACAAAAATCACATGATCATACCAATAGATGCAGTAAAAGCATTTGATAAAGTACAGCATCCATTTATGATTAAAACACTCAGCAAAATAGGAATAGAAGGAGCACTCCTCGACTTAATAAATGCCATATATGAGAGACCTACAGCCAACATCATACTCAAACGACAAAAAGTTAGAATTTTCCCACTAAGATCAGGAACAAGACAAGGTTGTCCACTTACACCACATCTATTCAATGTAGTATTGGAAGTCCTACCCACAACAATCAGACAAGAAAAAGAAATAAAAAGCATCCAAATTGGAAAAGAAGAAACAAAACTGTCATTGCTTGCAGATGACATGATAGTATACATAGAAAATCCTATAGACTCCACCAAAAACTACTTGACCTAATAAATGAATTTGGCAAAAGAGTTGGATACAAAGTTAACATTCAGCAATCAAAGGTACTTTTGTACACCAACAATGAAAGATGAGAAACAGAAATCAGGAAAAAAAATCCCATTTGCTATAGCAACAAGAAAAATAAAGTACCTAGGAATAAGCATAACCAAGGAGGTAAAAAACCTGTACTCAGAATACTACACAACACTAAAGAAAGAAATTAAGGAAGACACAAACAAATGGAAGTATATACCGTGTTCATGGATTGGAAGAACTAACATCATCAAAATTTCCGTACTACCCGAATCAATGTAATCCCTATTAAAGTACCAATGGCATATTTCATAGATACAGAACAAACATTTCAAAAATGTATATGAAACCATAAACAACCCCGAATAGCTGCAGCAATTTTGAGAAAGAAGAACAAGGTAGGAGGGATCACAGTATTTGATATCAAACTGTATAACAAGGCCACAGTAATCAAAACAGCCTGGTACTGGCATAAGAACAGACACATGGACCAATGGAACAGAATAGAGATCCCAGAAATAAACCCAAGTCTCTGTGGTCAATTAATATTTGACAAAGGGGGAAGAAGCATAAAATGGAATAAAAATAGCCTCTTCAAGAAATGGTGTTGTTGAAAAAGCACCATGCAAGAAAATGAAACTCGATCACCAACTTACACCATACCCTAAAATAAACTCAAGGTGGATAAAAAAATTAAATATAAGCTGTAATGCCATAAAAGTCCTAGAGGAAAGCATAGGCAGGAAAATCTCAGACATCCCATGCAGCAGTATTTTCACCGATATGTCCCTTAGAGCAAGAGACATAAAGGAAAGAATAAACAAATGGGACCTCATCAAAATAAAAAGCTTCTGCACATTAGAGAAAACAGCATTAAAATGGGAAGAGAACCACTATATAGGAAAACATATTTGCCAATGATACCTCAGACAAAGGTTTGATCTCCAAAATATATGAAGAACTCACACAACTCCGCTCCAGCAAGACAAACAACCCAATTAAAAAATGGGCAAAGGACTTGAACAGACACTTCTCCAAGGAGGACATACAGAGCGTCCGGAGACATATGGAAAGATGCTCAGTATCACTAGCCATCAGAGAGATGCAAATTAAAACCGCAATGAGATACCACTTCACACTGGTGAGAATGGGCATCATAAACAAAGTGACAAACAACAAGTGTTGGAGTGGTTGTGGAGAAAAGGGAACCCTTATCCATTTTTGGCGGGATTACAGACTGGTGCAGCCACTGTGGAAAAGAGTATGGAATTTCCTCAAGAAACTAAAATTGGAATTGCCTTTTGACCAACAATTCCACTACTGGGATTATACCCTAAGAATCCTGAAACACTAATTCAAAAGAACCTATGCATCCCAATGTTCATAGCAGCACAATTTACAGTAGCAACGTGCTGGAAGCATCCTCGGTGTCCATCAGTAAATGAATGGATCAATAATATGCTGTATATTACACAATGGGATACTGCATAGCAGAAAGAAAGAAGGAGCTCCTACCCTTCTGGAGAACATGGATGGAACTGGAGAGCATTGTGCTAAGTGAAGTAAGCTAGACAGTGAATGACAAATACTATATGATCTCACCTATAAGTGAAACCGAATTAACAAAACAAACAAGCCAGCAAAATATAACCAGAGACATTGAAATTAAGAACAAACTTACAGGGTCCAGCGGTGAAGGGGAGAGAAGTAACATGGGAGAGAAGGAAAAGGGTCATAAATGGACATGTATAAAGGACACACGGAGAAAGCCAAAGGGAGGTAGGTTTGAGGGTGTGAGGTGGAGATGGGAAGGGTCAGGAAAGTGGTGGTGGGAAAATGGAGACAACTGTGTTCGACCATCAGTATTTTTTTTAAAGATTTTATTTATTTATTTTTAGAGAGAGGGGAAGGGAGGGAGAAAGAGAGGGAGAGAAACAGCAATGTATGGTTGTCTCTCACATGGCTCTCACTGGGGACCTGGCCTGCAACCCAGGCATGTGCCCGACTGGGAATCGAACCGGGACCCTTTGGTTCCCAGCCTGCACTCAATCCACTGAGCTACACCAGCCACGGCTTGACCATCAATATTAAAAAATAATTTAAAAAAAGAAAAAGAAAAAAACCTAGTTCCTGGATCCAGAGAAGCAATCACTTGATAACCTGGACCAGAGTCAGAATTCGGAACCTGTGAGTCCAACTGTTAGGCTGCATCAGAGGTGGTTTGAGGTGGGGTCAGCCCAGAGGAGCATCATCAGATTTTGGGAGCAGGAGGAATGTTTGCACTGGAGCCCACTGAGTGCCTGGTGAACCTGGGCAGCGGGTGAAACGAGGCCGGTGGGGGATATGAAAGCGGAGCTGTCACCAGCAGAAGCTGCTGTGGGTGGATGGGAGGGGTGTTGGTGGGGGGAGCAGCACACCCAGAAGGATAGGTTGTTTGGGCAGTGTGCGTTATGCCGACTTGACCCCAGGAGGGAGCTAATGGAAGTCAGTGAGATGAGGTTTGCTGGACTCTGCGCCTACACCCCTAGAAGTACTGCTAACTCCACAGACCTTAGAAGGCGGCCACTGAATCTCCTTAAACTTTCTGCTCTTACAAATGGGTCCGAGATGGGACTGAGTGCGGTCTTTGAGGAAGAGGGGAGCCTGGAGCGGTGGGGATGAAACGGCTGGGGCCGGGGCCAGCGGGGAGGGGGGAGGGCTACCTCCCAGGGAGTCGAGGCAGGCGGAGCCAGGGAGAACACAGCAGAGGGGCGGGGCCTAGGCAGAGGCGCAGCTGGGAAGGGTCTGAACTAGGAGCTGCCCGCTGGGAGTGGGTGGAGCCCAGAAACTAGGTACAGAGAAGGGGTAGGTGCTGGGAGGGGGCGGATTGGTGGGGGCAAGTGTAGGAGGGGTGGGTGCTGGGCAGTACTCATTGGAGGGAAAACAGGCTGGAGGGGACTGAGTGGAGGCGGGGCGAGCTGGGAGGGGTAGTGCTAAGAAGCTCGAGCTTGGAGCGGGCGCCCCTCCACGGTGTTCTGGTGACACTAGCGGCTCTGTACTCTGTGCCGTTTGGGAGGGCGTTGGGAAGAAGCCCGCGCCCCTCAACGGCGGAGGCTGTTCTGAGACCTGAGGAGTGAGTGAGTTTCGGGACCTTTCGCCCTTGGTTCCCATACCTCTGAGACCCCCACCCCTACCCCAGGCCCCTGCTTGGGACACTGTTCCTTGACGCCTTGGAGGAGGGAGTGTGCCCAACACACAGAAAGCCTGTACAACACCCTCAAAGTAACAGAACCTGCCCCTCATCCCTGGGCACCAGCAGATGCTCTCCAGAACACATCACACAGAAAGATGTTCCTAGGCATCTTCCTTTGGCTGTGCAAAGTCTTTGAAAGCAAGGACCCAGGAGGCTACAGTTTTGGTTCTAGTGCTATGTGACTGTCCTAGTCTTCTGGGATTGCTAAGCAGAATGCCAAATACTGGTTGACTTAGAAACACAGCGTCCTGTAGGCTTTCAAAGCCCGGCAGGTTCACACGGGATTCAGGCAGGTGGAAGAATATATGCGGAGCCTTTGGGATGTCTAACATGCCTTTATTCAAGGGTGGGGATCCATGCACGCTGCAAGCCTATGTCATGCTGACAGGGATCCTAACTCTCTTATATACTAAATACACACAAAGCTGGCAAGGTGCCCAAATATTATATAACAAAGCATAATTCTTCATCTGTGGGCCCATTCTCAAGGTTATGGGAATACTGCTTCTCTTAGTTGCCTGGACATCTGGATGAGGGAGCCTGACTGACTCCATTTGCCCTACACATGAGAAATTTCTTTCACAGATCTGGAGGCTGGAAGTTCAGGGTCAAGGCTCCAAGCAGATTCCATGTCTGCTGAGGGCTCAGTTCCTGGTTCACAGAGGACTGCTGGCTGTCTTCACAGGATGGAAAGACTGAGGGAGCTCTTTAGTGATCTGTTTTAGCAGATCACTGATCCTATTCATGGGGGCTCCACCCTCATGACCCCCCAAAGATCCCCCACCTCTCGATAACATCACGTTGTTAGTTAGGATTTTGCATATAAATTTTGGGAGACACAATGATTCAGTTTATATCAATAGCCTAAGGAAAATCTCTTGATTTCACTGAGCCTACGTTTCCTCATCCATAAGAAATAGAACACTACTTCTACCTGTCTCAGAGGGTGACAGCAATATTTAAATTGCCAGAACAGAGCAAAAATGCTTAAAGGGATGTGGGAGTTAAGTAGCTTAAGTTGTCTTAGTTCTCTGTCAGATGAAAAATTGCACCAAAGTTAAACATGCAAGGGAGACCTGAAGCAAGGCTATTGGAACAAGGGAGGAAAGCCAGAGCTCAATCTGAGCTCCTCTGGGCTGAACAGAGGCTGGTAAAGTTGTGAGGTTTGAACTGAGATGGTGGAAAAGTGCTGGAGGTCCTTGGGAGGAAGTTTTCGATAGAACACACTGAGTTATTTGCTGAGTTTGCAAATGTTTTCTCTGAACTAGGCCATCTGTGCTTGCTGATTGGTGCTAATTGAAGCTGGCTCCAACCCTTTCCCAGAAACTGGAAATTGGGAAGCTATTTTCCTTGATGATTCTATTGCAAAGGGTGATTTCCAGATCTTTGTGAAAGACTTTTTGGGGTAAAACAGGAAAGAGGGCATTTTTAAAAGAACTGCATATATTTTTAGAGAGCAAAAGAAAATGTTTATGTTATTTTTAAATATTTTAAAATACATTAAATAATTTCCTTTTTTATTGTTGTTCAAATACACTTGTCTCCAATTTCACCCCATCATGCCTGCCACACCACCCATCGCCATTTCCTACCCACGAACCTACCTCCTCTGACTTTCTCCATGTGTTTTTTTTAGTTTATTATTTTCTTTTTTAACATTTTTATTGTTGTTCAAGTACAGTTTTCTGCCTTTCCCCCCCATACCTCACAACCACCCCAGCCCTCCTCTGTTTCCACAACCCCTGTTATTGTCCATGTGTCCTTTATAATTCTTTCTGTAAACCCTTCACCCTTTTCCCCTGTTATCCCGTCCCCTCTCCCCTCTGGTCACTGTCAGCCTATTCTCAACTTCAATGTCTTTGGCTATACTTTGCTTGCTTGTTCATTTTGTTGATTAGGTTCCCATTAAAGGTGAGATCATTTTGTATTTGTCTTTCACCACCTGGCTTATTTCACTTATCATAATGCTCTCCAGTCCCATCCATGCTGTCACAAAGGTAGGATAGCTCCTTTTTTTCTGCTGTGTAGAATTCCATTGTGTAAATTTATCAGTCTTTTGATCCATTCATTTACGGATGGGCACTTAGGTTGCCTCCAGCACTTGGCTATTGTAAATTGTGCTGCTATGAACATGGGGTGCATAGGTTCTTTTGAATTGGGGTTTCGGGGTTCTTAGGATATAATCCTAGCAGCGGAAATGCTGGGTCAAAATGCAGTTACATTTTTAGTTTTCTGAGGAAATTCCATACTGTTTTCCATAGTGGTTTTACCAGTCTGCAATCGCACCAAAAATGCATAAGGGTTCCCTTTTCTCCACATCCTCTCCAACACTTGTTGCTTGTTGCTTTGTTTATGATGCCCATTCTGACCAGTGTGAAGTGATATTTCATTGTGGTTTTAATTTGAATCTCTCTGATGGCTAGCAATACTGAGCATCTTTTCAAAAGTCTCTGGACCCTCTGTGTGTCCTCCTTGGAGAAGTGTCTGTTCAAGTCCTTTGCCCATTTTTTAATTGGGTTGTTTGTCTTGCTGGAGTTGAGTTGTGTGAGTTCTTTATCTATTTTGGAGATCAAGCCCTTGTCCGAGGTATCATTTGCAAATATATTTTCCCATATAGTTGGTTCTCTTTTCATTTTCATGCTGTATTCTTTAGCTGTTTTCTTTAATAAGATGACACTTGTTTATTCTTTCCTTTATGACCCTTGCTCTAAGGGACATATCAGTGAAAATACTGCTGCGTGGGATATCTGAGATTCTCCTGCCTATGTTCTCCTCTAGGACTTTTATGGTTTCATGACTTATATTAAAGTCTTTATGCACCTTGAATTTATTTTTGGGTATGGTATAAATTGGTGATCAAGTTTCTTTTTTTTCTTTTGCATGTAGTTGTCTAGCTCTCCCAACATTATTTGTTGAAGAGTCTATTTTTATTCCATTTTATGCTTCTTCGCCCTTTGTTAAATATTAATTGACCATAGAGTCTTGGGCATATTTCTGGGCTCTCTATTCTATTCCGTTGGTCTGTGTGTCTGTTCTTATGCCAGTACCAAACTGTTTGGATTACAGTGACCTTTTAATATAGTTTTATATCAGGGATTGGATATTTCCTACTTTGTTCTTCTATCTCAATATTGTTGGGGCTCTTTGGGGTTGTTTAGAGTTCCATATAAATTTTTGAAATGTTTGTTTTATCTGTAAAATATGTTATTGTTATTTTTATAGAGATTGCTTTGAATCTATAAATTGCTTTGGTTAATATGGACATTTTGATGATGTTAATTCTTCCAATTCATGAACATGGTATATGCTTCCATTTATTTGTGTCTTCTTTACTTTCTTTCTTCAGTGTTGTGTAGTTTTCTGACTACAGGTTTTTCACCTACTTGGTAAGGTTTATTCCTAGGTACTTTATTTTTCTTGTTGCTATAGCAAATAGGACTTTTTCCTGATTTCTGATTCTGATCTTTTGTTGTTGGTGTATAAAAATGCCTTTGATTTCTGAATATTGACTTTGAATCCTGTTGCTTTGCCAAATTCAATTATTAGGTCAAGTAGTTGTTTTGCGGAGTCTATAGGATTTTCTAAGTACACTATCATGTCGTCTGCAAACAACGCCAATTTTGTTTCCTCCTTTCCAATTTGGACGCCTTTTATTTCCTTTTCTTGTCTGATTGCTGTGGCCAAAACTTCCAGAACTATGTTGAATAGAAGTGGTGATAGTGGACAACCTTGTCTTGTTCCTGATCTTAGAGGGAAAGATTTTAGTTTTTGTCCATTGAGTATAATGTTAGCTGTAGGTTTCTCATATATGGCCTTTATTATGTTGAGGAATGCTCCCTCTATTCCCACTTTGCTAAATGTTTGTGGATGCTGTACCTTATCAAATGCTTTTTCTGCATCTATTGATATGATCATGTGATTTTTGACTTTGCTTTTGTTTATGTGATGTATTATGTTTATTGTTTTGCAAATATTATACCATCCTTGCATCCCTGGGATGAATCCCACTTGGTCATGGTATATGATCTTTTTAATGTATTGCTGTATGCAGTTTGCCAATATTTTGTTGAGGATTTTAGCATCAATGTTCATCAGCAATATTGGCCTGAAGTTGGCTTTCTTTGTTATGTCTTTTTCTGCTTTTGGGATTAGGATGATGCTGGCTTCATAAAAAGTGTTTGGGAGTCTTCCATCATTTTGGATTTTTTGGAATAGTCTGTGAAGGATAGGGGTTAGCTCTTCCTTAAATGCTTTGTAGAATTCTCCTGTGAAACCATCTGGTCCAGGGCTTTTGTGTGTTGGGAGTTTTTGATTACTGCTTCAATTTCTTCTGGTGCTATTGGTCGGTTTAGGCTTTCTGCTTCTTCTTCATTGAGTTTTGGAACATTATATTTTCCTAGAAATTCATCCATTTCACCTAGATTTTCATATTTCTTGGCATACAGTTCTTCATAGTAGTGTTTTACAATCCTTTGTATTTCTGTGGTATCAGTTGTAATATCTCCTCTTTCATTTCTGATTGAGTTTATTTGGGTCCTCTCTCTCTTTTTTTCTTGATGAGCCTGCTTAAAGGCTTGTTGATTTTGTATATCTTTTCAAAGAACCAGCTCCTGGATTCATTGATCCTTAGAATTGCGCTTTTAGCCTCTATGTCATTTACTTCTGATCTGATCTTGGTTATTTCCTTCCTTCTACTTGCTTTGGGTTGTCTTTGTTGTTGTTCCTCGAGTTCTTGTAGGTGTAGGGTTAAATTGTTTGTTTGAAATGTTTCTATTATTTTTTATGTAGGCCTGTATCACTGTGAACTTCCCTCTCAGGACTGCCTTCACTGTGTCCCATACATTTTGGGTTGTTGTAAGTTCATTTTCATTTGTTTCAAGGAACTTTTTCATTTCTTCCCTAATCTCATCCTTGACCCATTCATTGTTTAATAGCATGCTATTCAATCTCCATGATTTTGAGTGTTTGGGGTTTTTTTTCCTATGGATTGGTTTCTAATTTCAGTCCCTTGTGGTCAGAGAAAATACTTGATATGATTTCAATTTTCTTGAATCTGCGGAGGCTTGTTTTGTGTCCTATCATATGGTCTATTTTTGAAAATGTTCCATGTATATAAAAGAATGTATATTTAGCTTCTTTGGGGTAAAAGGCTCTATATATATCAGTTAAGTCCATTTCATCTAGGGCATTATTAAATGCCACAATATCTTTGCTGATATTTTGTTTGGAAGATCTGCCCATTTTTGACAGTGGGGTGTTAAGTCCCCTACTATAATTGTGTTCCTATCAATATCTTTCTTGAAGTCCTCCAAGATTTTCTTGATGTATTTGAGTGCTCCTATGTTGGGTGCATATATATTTACAATGTTTATGTCTTCTTGGTGGATTCCCTTGAGTATTATGAAGTGTCCTTTCCGGTCTCTCTTTATGGCCCTTTTTTATTGAAGTCTATTTTGTCTGATATGAGTATTGCTACCCCAGCTTTTTTTTTTTTTCCTGTCAGTTTGCTTGGAAAACTTGTTTCCAGCCCTTCACTTTCAGTCTGTGTAAGTCTTTTGTCCTGAGGTGGGTCTCTTGTAGGCAGCATATGTGTGGATCATGCTTTCTTATCCATTCAGCTAGTCTACGTCTTTCGATTGGAGCATTTAATCCATTTACATTTAAGGTTATTATTGATAGGTACTTATTCATTGCCATTTTTTTTTGTACCTGTGTTCCTCTCTCTCTCTCTCTTTCCCTTCCTTTCCTTAAATCAGTCCCTTTAGCATATCTTGCAGAGCTGGTTTGGTGGATGTGTATTCTTTTAGACTTCTTTTGTCTGGGAAGCTCCTTATTTGGCCTTCTATCTTGATTGAGAGCCTTTCTGGGTACAGTAGCCTTGGTTGCAGGCCTCTGGTTCTCATTACTTGGAATATTTCTTGCCATTCTCTTCTGGCTTGGAGTGTTTCCATTGAGAAGTCAGCTGATAACCTTATCGGGACTCCCTTGTATGTTACTTCCTGTTTCTGCCTCTCTGCCTTTAAGATTCTCTTTGTCTAGGAATTTTGCCATTTTAATTATGATGTGTCTTAAAGTGGGCCTGTTTGGGTTCGTTTTGATTGGGACTCTCTGTGTTTCCTGGATTTGTGTGACTTTTTCTCTCATCAGATTAGGGAAGTTTTCCATCATTACTTTTTCAACCAAGTTTTCTATCCCTTGCTCCTCTTCTTCTCCTTCTGGTATCCCTATTATATGGATATTATTACATTTCATGTTGTCCTGCACTTCCCTTAATACCTCTTCATTCTTTCTGAGTCTCTTTTCCTGTTCTTGCTTTTTTGGGGTGTCTTTTTCTACCTTGTCCTTCAGCTCGCTGATCCTATCTTCTGCTTCATCGAGCCTGCTTTTGATTCCTTCTATTGTGTTCTTCAGTTCAGAAATTGTATTCTTCCTTTCCTCTTGGCCCTTTTGGATAGTTTCTATTTCTTTTTTCATGTTGACATAGTTTGCAGTGAGTTCATTATAGTTTCCCTGTAGTTTCTGGTAATTTTCTGTGAGCTCATCGAGCTTCTCGAGTTTCTTGAGCTTCCTGATAACCAATGCTTTGAACTCAATATCTGATAGTTGGCTTGCCTCTGTTTCATTTATCATTCTTTCTGGGGCTTCCTCCTTTCCTTTCATTTGGGGATTGTTTCTTTGTCTTCCCATTGTTTGTGAGACTCTTCTTGCTAGCCTCTGTTTCTTAAATTGATCTGTCAAGTTCTCTGGAGTAGTGAAGTTAATTTTGTGTCACTGTCTCTGTTTTTAGGGCTGACTCTTGTCTGGGTCTAGCTCTGTTCTCCTTACAACTCCAGGTTTTAATGTCTCACCTGTGGATAAAGAAGAGAGGGGAAGGAAGAAGAAAAAATAAATAAATAAATAAATAAAGTAAAAAATAAAAAATAAATAAAAAGAGGAGAAGACTAGAAATGCTAAATGAAAGGAAGGAAGAAGGAATTTAAAAAAATAAAGAAGGACAGATAGGAAGGAAACAAACAAACAAACAATAACAACAAAAAAAACTTCTGCTGGCTGGCTTTAAAAGTGTGCAGCCGTGCCTGCTCCCCTGGTCTTCCTGTCTGCGTCAGGCATCTGATTGTTCAATTTCTCCTGTAATCTTGGTCACCAATCTTCATATATGCTGGAATACTGTTGGGTGTTCGCTCTGTTCCTCAGAAAATCAGCTGAGTGTTTCACTTGTGGGAAGGAGGAAGTAGACTCTGCTCCCCCCTATCTCGCTGCCATTTTTTGCTCTCCCATTTGGGCCATTTTTTTCTCGGTGTGCCTGTTACTTTAAGGGGTGGAGCTTTAGGTGTTCACCAGGGCGGGGCCGCCTATTTGTCATGTTGTGATGCTGTCTATTAGGCGGGGTCACACACGTTGTTGTGTTGTGACGCTGCCTGTGGGGGCGGGGCCTGAGACACCTCCCCAGCTACCCACAAGCAAGTTGATCCCATCTTTGCTGGCTCCGGGGTGAGTGGATGGGCCTGCACAGTTCCAAGTCCCCGTGGGCCTCCCCAACGAACTCTCCTGTGAGACCAGGAGTTCCTCCCACTGCTGCCTCAACCCCCACAGGTGTTTTTAATCAGTGATTTGAGGCTTTATTTTCCTACATTGGTGGGCCAAGCAGTCTGTTCTGCCCCCCAGCTTTTCCTCCCTGTTTATCCGGGAGCTAATTAGAGGGACCGCCCGGTCCACCAGTCTCAGCCCTGGGTTCGCAGAGTGTGCAGGCAGCGCTTTGGCCAGACACACCCACCACAGGCCTCTCCACAAACTGTGTCTCGCTGAGCTATCTCCACCCGGCTCTGCTCCACCTACCGGTCTGGATGAACATGTCTTCTTTAACTCCTTGGTTGTCGGACTTCCACTCAGTTCAGTTTTCTGTCAGATCTGGCTGCCCTTGCCCTCTAAATTGCTTTTTTTCCTCTTTTGGTTGTGCGAGGAGGCACAGTGTGTCCACCTACGCCTCCATCTTGGCCAGAAGTTTAATCTTTCCTCTTTCATTTTTGACTGTGTTTACTTTGGTCCTCTCTCTTTTTTTTTTTGATGAGTCTGCTTAAAGGCTTTTCAATTTTGTTTATCCTTTCAAAGAACCAGTTCCTGGATTTATTGATCTTTTGGATTGTTGTTTTAGTCTCTATGCTGTTTAATTGTGCTCTGATCTTGGTTATTTCCTTCCTTCTACTTGCTCTGGGCTTTGTTTGTTATTGTTCCTCCAGTTCTTGTAGATGTAGGGTTAGGTTGTTTATTTGAAATGTTTCTATCTTTTTTAGGTAGGCCTGTATCACTGTGAACTTTGTTTCAGGACTGCCTTTGTTGTGTCAATAAGTTTTGCACTCTCATGTGTTCCCTTTCATTTGTTTCCAGAAACTTATTGATTTCTTCTTTGATCTCATTCTTAACCCATTCATTGTGTAATAACTTGCTTTTCAATCTCCATGAATTTGAGTGTTTTTGAGTATCTTCCTTGAGACTGGTGACTGGTTATAAGCCCTTGTGGTCAGAGCAAATGCTTGATATGATTTCAATGTTCTTAAATTTGTTGAGGCTTGTTTTGTGTCATATTGTATAGTCTATTTTTGAAAATGTTCCATGTGCATTTGCAAAGAATGTATATTTTGCTTCTGTGTGATGAAAGGTATATATATATATATATATATATATATATATATATATATCAGTTAAGTCCATTTGATCTAGGGCATTGTTCAATGCTGCAATATTTTTGTTGAGATTTTGTTTGGAAGATCTATCCATTTTTGATACTGGGTTGTTAAAATCCCCTAGTAAGTGTGTTACTCTCTGTATCCTCCTTGAAGTTCTCAAAGACTTTCATTATATATTTAGGTGCTCCTATTTTGGCTACATATATGATTACAATGTTTATGTCTTCTTGATGGATTCTTCCCTTAAGTATTATAAAGTGTCCTTTGTTGTCTCTTTTTATGGTTTTTGTTTTGAAGTCTATTTTGTCTGATGTAAGTATTGCTACCCCAGCTTTTTTTTTTTTCCCCTGTCCATTTGCTTGGAATATTTTTTCCAACCCTTCCCTTTCAGTCTATGTAAGTCACTTTTTTTTAGATGGGTTTCTGATAGGAAGGATTTGTATGGATTCTGTTTTCTTACCCATTCAGCTACCCTATGTCTTTTGATTGTAGCATTTAATCCATTACTATTTAAGGTTATTTTTGATAGGTACTTATTCATCCCCTCATATTGTACCTCTCTCTCTCAATCCTTTTCTTCCCCCTTTATAGCAGTCCTTTTAGCATATCTGGAAGTGCAGTTTGGTGGAGGACTATTCTTTCAGCCTTCTTTTGTCTGGGAAACTCCTTATTTTTCCTTCCATTTTAATTGAGAGCATTTCTAGGTAGAATAATCATGGTTGCAGGCCTTTGCTTTTCATTACTTGGAATATATTTTGCTATTCTCTCCTGGCCTGAAGTGTGTCTGTTCAGAAATCAGCTGCTAGCCTTATCACACTTCCCTTGTATGTTTCTTCTTGTTTTTCCCTTGCTGCCTTTAAGATTCTCTCTTTGTCTTTAAAACTTGGCATTTTAATTATGATATGTCTTGCAGTGGGCCTCTTTGGGTTCCTCTTGATTGGGATGCTCTCTGCTTCCTGAACTTTCTTGGACTTTCCCCTCTACATGTTTGGAAACTTTTTGTCATTATTTTTTCAAACAGGGTTTCTATCCCTTGCTCTTTTTCTTCTCCTTCTGGTATTCCTATTATCAAATGTTGTTGCATTTCATGTGGTCTTGCAGTTTCCTCAAGCTATTTTCATATTTTTTGAGTCTTTTTTCATGCAACTACTCTACCTGGGTATTTCTTTCTATTTTGTATTCCAGCTCACTAATTTGGTCCTGTGCTTCATCTAGCCTGCTTGTAATTTCTTCTGGTGTGTTTTTTATTTCAGAAATTGTATTTTTCATTTCTTCCTGTTTCTTATTTGTGGTTTCTATTTCTTTTTTCATACTGCTGTGATTTCCACTCAATTCCTTGTAGTTATCTGTTGGTTCCTTGAGCATCCTTATAACCATTTTTTTGAATTATGTATCTGATAATTTGCTTGCCTTTACTTCATTTAGCTCTTTTATTGGGGAGTCTTCCATTCCTTTCAGTTGTGGATTCTTTCTTTGTCTCCCATTTTAGGTGAGTCTTGTTTGTTTCTGTGATTCCTGATGCTCTGCTTACCAGCTGTCTTTGTAAGGTGAACTTGTATGTTAGGAGTTCTGTGGGACTCAGTGCTATGGTCTCTTTCGTCTACTTGTCTGGATGCTCTAGGGTTGCCATTTTTTTTTCTTTTGTGTGAGCTCTCTTGTTGTACTTGGGTTTTACCTGTTGGTGGCTCCGTTGTTGGTGGGTTGCCTCCTCCAGCAGGTTTACTGTTATTCACAACTCCCACCTTGTCTTATATGTGATCTTGGACTGAGTGAAGATGCAATGGGTTGACACCACAAGAGTATTTATGGGATTCAAAGTATCAACAAGTAGAGAACAGATAGGAGATCCTTTGGGGAAGTACATCAATCACCATGATATTTCACGCAACTAACCACTTTTTATAAAAGATAAAAAGAGATAAAACTCTTATTAGAGAGGAAAAAGAATATGAGCTGACTCTAAAAGCAGAGCACTTATGTGAAGTTAGATGGTGAGATACAGTGAGAGAAAGGGATGGAAACTTGGCATAGTTTATGAGAGAATAAAGTTAACCACAATAGTAATAAAGCTCAGGAAGATAGTGAAATGGACCAAGACCTGGGAAGGGTGATGTGTGGGAATTGGAACAAAAATAAAATGACATGATCTGAATAAATATATGATCTGAATAAATAGAATAAAAAGTAAAAGACCAAGAGTAGTGTGGAATAGGAGTGAAGTGAGAGAAGAAAAATTAAAATGCAATGTGAAAAGGAGAACAAAGAAAACTAGTCAAACAAATGCAATTAAGCAAACAAAATGAAGAAAACTAAACAGAAAGAAGAGAAATAAAAATGTAATAAAGTAAAGGAAATAAAAATAGTGAAAGAAATAATAAAAATCAATATAAAATGCAAGTTCTGTAAGCTAGCAAAGTGAAATTTGTCTCAGTTTCTCAGTTGTTGGCATTAGCCTTCTTATCTCTCTCTGGATCTGTCTTTGGTCCTTTCACAGCTCCTGGTCTTATTGTCTCACACTTGGGGATGGAAAAAGCCTCCTGCTGACTTTAAATCCACCAAGGGAGTTCTGCTGGTCTTCCTGGATGCTGCAGGCAGAGGGGGCCTAGGCTTTGCTTTTTTCCTTTCCTGTGGTTTTGCAAGGATGGGGGCTCAGTCTAGGCTGCAATATTCATAGGTGCCCAGCCTCCGGCCCAAGCCCTCAGAGCGCTGCACTGCCCCAGCATCCATCTGAGCCAGGATAGCTCCTTTAATCCATCTTTTGTTAGATATATGTGTTGGAAATATTTTCCCCCCTTCCATGTCTTTTCTTCTTATTTTTGCAATAGTAGTTTTTGATGAGCAGAAGTTTTAGATTTTGATGAAGCCATGAAATCCTTTTTAATGGTTTGTGCTTTTTCTCTCCACTTTAAGAAATCTCTTCCTATGTCACTGAGATATTCTCCTATCTTTTTCCTAATAGTTTAGCTTCTCTGCTTAGGTCTAGGAGCCCCTCTTCCTCCATCCTTTGAAATCCTAATTTAATGCCTATGTGTGAAATTTTTAAACCTTTTATTTTTTGCTTTGAAAATGGTAAGCATAGTTATTTTAAATTTTGTTCCTGATAATTTTGGCCCAGATTCAGAAAAATTGCTTGTAGGAACAGGATGATATTATTATCCTCCAGAAAGGATTTATTTTTTATGCCAGGCACCTGTAGGCATTTGTAATCTAGGATAACCTTCACCTAGTATCAACAACTGAAATTATTTGAAATTAGGCTGCAATCCCTGTGAAGGCCACTCTCCTTCACATTCATTCTTATTTATAAGATATGCCTCTGATTGTTTGCCATGAATTTCAACTCTTCCTGGTAGCCTCAATCATTTAAGTCAAGTGTTTAAGGTTATATAGTTAGTGGTAGAGCTGGGAAGTCAATTTAGACAGTCTGTGCTGTTATCCCCAGTTATTAACAATCTACCATGCCACCCACACACACCATGAAGGAAGGGTTTGATTTGTTTTGTTTCCCATTGCACACTCACACTTAACATGGTACAAAGTAGATATTCAGAAAATATATTAATTAAATATAAAAATGAGTCTGCTCCCATGAGCAATGTTGTTAATGTAGATATTTCCAATCTCACAAATTATTGAGTGGCATGTTGGCCTTATGAGTGTGATCTTATTTTATGTATTATTTTGGGTGTTTTTTGCTGCTGCTGCTGATTTATATTTTGTATTGTTTCTAAATTAGTATTTTGATAAGAAGTGGGAAAGCTACTAACCAAATTGCCCTGGGAACTTACATTAATAATTCCTAGATCATTGTGCAAGGTTTTTGTACAAATTAGAAGCTTAACAGATGCTGAATAAATTAAAAATGTAGGGATAAACAACTTCTCAAATATTTCAAGTGTTTTTTTCTTGTCATCCTTTATGATTGATGAGAAAATTAAGTATTTCAAATTTCAATAATTGTCTAAAATTTACATTTTGTTAGATAATATTAATTTAAAAAAACTTTACTCTCTTCATAGAGTTGAAGAATGGACTTGCTGGGGTTAAACAAATTTATGGTTCTTCTCTGGAAGAATTTTATTTTAAAGGTAAGTTGAGCTATTAATAGGACTTTTGCAACATCTAAGACATCATAATGGGAAAATTCTGATAGCCCCATCACTGTATTTCAATTTATATTATTATATTTTTCTCAGTTCTATAACTGGGGTTATCTCTTCTTCATATGTAGAGTCCTCATAGAGTGAAATGATAGCAGACTGACTCATAGAAAGGAGAAAAATCATATGATAGGACACAAAACAAGCCTCAACAAATTCAAGAAAATTGAAATCATACCAAGTATTTTCTCTGACCACAAGGGACTGAAATTAGAAACCAACCCCAAGGAAAAAACTCCAAAACACTCAAAATCATGGAGATTAAATAGCATGCTATTAAACAACCAATGGGTCAAGAAAAGATTAGGGAAGAAATCAAAAAGTTCCTTGCAACAAATGAAAATAAACTTACAACAACCCAAAACTTATGGGACACAGCAAAGGCAGTCCTGAGAGGGAAGTTCATAGCAATACAGGCCTACCTAAAAAAAATAGAAACATTTCAAACAATCAGCCTAACCCAACGCCTACAAGAACTTAAGGAACAACAATAAAGACAACCCAGAGCAAGCAGAAGGAAGGAAATAACCAAGATCAGAGCAGAATTAAATGACATAGACACTAAAAGCACAATTCTAAGGATCAATGAATCCAGCATCTGGTTCTTTGAAAAGATAAACAAAATAAACAAGTCTTTAAGTAGGTTCATCAAGAAAAGACAGAGGATACAAATAAACTCAATCAGAAATGAAAGAGGAACAATTACAACTGACGCCACAGAAATACAAAGGATTGTAAGACACTACTATGAAGAACTGTATGCCAAGAAACATGAAAACCTAGGAGAAATGGACAAATTTTTAGAGAAATATAATCTTCCAAAACTCAATAAAGAAGAAGCAGAAAGCCTGAACCGACCAATAGCACCAGAAGAAATTGAAGCAGTAATCAAAAACTCCCAACACACAAAAGCCCTGGACCAGATGGTTTCATAGGAGAATTCAACAAAGCATTTAAGGAAGAGCTAACCCCTATCCTTCACAGACAATTCCAAAAAATCCAAAATGATGGAAGACT
>PVJI01023935.1:0-22758 GCA_004026765.1 Micronycteris hirsuta
CTCAATCCACTGAGCCACACCAGCCAGGGCTATGTTTATTTATTTTTAGAGAGGGGAAGGGAGGGAGAAAGAGAGGGAGAGAAACATTGATTGGTTCATACATGCCCTGACCGGGGACTGACCCCCCTACCCAGACATGTGCCCTGACAGGGAATTGAACCAGCCACTTTTTGCTTTATGGGACAAAGCCCAACCAACTGAGCCCCACCCGTCAGAGCTCTTTCCTTCTCTTTTATTCACTCTTTAGGGGAGAGCACAGTCACAGTCCCCCGGTACCACAAATCAGGCAGCACCACATTTGGGAATCTCAGAGGTCAGCACACCCGGAGTGCAATGGATAAGCCTCGCCCAGGAAACCCACCCTTGTGATCACGGCACCCCCCTGCCAGGTAAGTATAGAAGGAAATATTCTTAAATGATTTAATATTGTTTATCTTTGGAGAGGCAAATGCGCATTACCAGTATTTTCTCTTTTTCTCTGAATTTTTTCAATAGCACATTTACTTTTATAATCCATTTTTTAAATCAATAAGCTGAATAAAAGAAAAATATGCAGTGAGGGGTGAAGGTCTGAGTGGGGTTGCGGGGCTGGAGACCTGGGCTGGCGCAGCTCCCTGTAGCTCTGGGAAAGATGGGAGGCTGGGGCGGAGCCTCTCCAGCCAGGCCTGGCGTTCTCTCGTTCTCTCCCGGGGGCCTGCGGGCTGCAGGCCTCAGACTCAAATGAGCTACATCCTGACAGGATTTCTTGGGAAGCAGCCAAGGCAGGCAGGCTGGAGCATGTGTGGGTAAAGCTACAGAAGGTGGCCAGGCCACCATTAGGAGCCTGAGGGCCAGAAGCTGGGAGCTTCCTCCTGATGGCCGTTTAGCAGGGAAGTGATGAGGGCACATCGGTGCTTTCCGGGGAGTTCTCTGCCCGTGGAATGGACAGTGGCGGGGGGAGGTCAGCGGAGAATGCCACCAGAGCCCAGAGTGAGATGCTAGTGCTTGGACCTGGGCAGGGGCCATGGGGCTGGGGAGGGCCCCGGGGTCTAGCCTGGGTGAGCGGGAGGCGAATGGCTCCCCTCCGGAGATGGAGATTCTGAGATGGGAGGGTGCCGAGCTCTATTGTCTGTAGGTTGGACACATCCCCAGGGGGCTGGAGCATCCGTGAGTGTGGCACTAGGGAGAGGAGGCCACGTTGGAGAGGACAATTTCAGAGTCATGGCCCAGGAAAGTAACGGATGCCATGGGGTGGTAGGAGTGAATGAACTCAGGTACAGAGGGCGAGGAGAACAGAGGCTGGGGCAGAGGGGCACTTCCGTCACCTCTAGAAAGGAGAATCAAGGTGGAACTCCCAGGGCTGCTGGTGAGGTGGGGGAGGAGGGAGGAAGGCCATGCTGGATGCCTAGAGCGCTGGTCCCTCGGTCCAGCCTCCCTGGCTGAGAATGCTGAGGGAGGTCCAGGCTGCCGCGTGGTGTTTCCCTGGCCCGGGGGGTGGGTCAGAGCCGGGATCTGTACACTAGGCCAGGCCCCATTGGCTGGCGGGCAGGAGCGGGCGCAGAGACAGGCTGAGCTGATGCAACGTGGGCCTATGGTTGCAGGCCCTGTTGAGGGGATGCAGCTGTGCTGGCCTCTGTCCAGAGATTCCAGTAGGGAGGGGGCACCAAGGGGGAACCGCACTCAGGGCAGGCTAGAGCTCTGGGACTGCAGCCCAGCCAGACCCCAAAGTCCTCTGCTCTGCATCTGCTCTGACTCAGGAGGGAAACCGGCCTTTCATGGAAGTACCCGAAGTCCTCAGCTTTGTGCCTGTGCTTGTGCGTGCATGCGTGATGGGGGGGGGGGGGGGGCACAGCTGAGGCTGCACGCACAGTGGCCCCTCCCAGGCTCAGTATTTCCAAGGCAAGATGGGAAACGAGCAGGAAAGGAGGAGCCAGGCGTCTGCAGAGCCCAGGCAGAGATTGGGCCCTGGGTTTCAGTCTGTACGCAGGCTTTGACCCTGTGTGACTTCTGGCAAGTCTCTGATCCCTCTGAGCCTCAGTTTACTCTTCTCTCTAGCTGGGACAGAGAGTCGTGAAAAAGAACTCAGAAGTTGGGGTCTGGAGTTGGAAGGGGGTCACCAGGGGCAAAGCCGACTGTCTGGACCCCCAAACCAGGCATAGAAGAAAGGAAATTCGCACTTATTGGCGCCCCCTGCATGCCAGGGGTTCTTGCAGTCTCTGTTAACTACGTGCTGCTAGTAGGCTTTACATTTCCAATTTGCAAATGGGGAAAATGGGCCTCAAACAGCCCAGGAACGATAGAGCCTGGGTTTTGAAGCCAGGTTCCCCTGCCTGGGGTCTGGAGTTCTGTCCACTGCAGCCCCACACCTGAGGGCATCCGGAGGCTCCCACAGGCGTCATGGAAGCCCAGAACCCAGAGGGGCCCAACTCTTGGGCACCACCTACAAATGGATTCTTTGTTCACCCTGCCCAGGTCCCAGCGTTGGGGCAATGAAGAGGAGGGAGCTGGACAAGTAGAGGCCAGGTCCCAGGATACAGTCTGGGATCTAAAGGGCTCAGAATAGGCTGAGGGTCAGGGGCCTGGGCAGCTTCCTTGAGTTCCCTGACACACGGTTCCAGCCCTGGAAGACAGGCAAGGGTGGGCTGAGCGCCAGGGGAAAAAAAGAGTTCTCAGTTTGAAACTCACCTGGAAAATGCATGCACAGGCTCTGTGTTGGGTGCCACTCCAGCCCCCATGGGCAGGCACTTGCTCGCCTCGCCCCGCCCTTCGTGCCTCTGCCTCCATTCTCAAAACTCCCAAGACCCCTTCTGCCTGGGAGCGCCCCCACGCCCGCCAGCCAGCCAAAGCTTCTCCCTCCCGGTGCCCTCAGTGTGCACGTGAGACAGATCACATTCAGTCTTTCATTTACTCCTTCATTTCGGATTTTATGTATTCACTGAGAGCCCTTTATGTACCAGGCACTGTTCTAGGGGGAGAGATACAAGAGTGAGCAAAATAAGGCCTTTGCTCTCAAGGAGCCTCACATGGTGGGCAGGGGAGATAGGCCATAAACTGATAAATAAATACAATAATTTCAGATCACGACATGGGCCACGAGGAGATGAAAACAGGTGGCTGGAAGTGGTGGGAACAACTGCCCCTCACACAGGGTGCCCTGGGACCTGAGTGATAAGGAGCTGTGTTTCCGGTTGCTGCTGTAACAAATTACCATCAACTAGTGTCTTCAAATAATGTAAGCATATTCTCTTCTACTTCTGGTTGTCAGATGAAAATGGGTCTGCAGGACCGCATTCCTTCTGGAAGCTCTGGGGGCAAATTTGTTTCCATGCCATTTCCAACTCCTACAGGTGCCTGCAGTCCGTGATTCGTGGCCCCTTCCTCTGTCTTCAGAGTGTAGCATCTTCCTGTCTGCCCACCCCTCTGACTTCTGCTTCTCTCATCACATCTCTTCCTCTTCCTCTGAACCCCCTCCCCACCTCCCTCTTATAAGGACCACGGAGATTACATTGGGCCACCAGGGTATCTCCCTATCTCAACACCCACGTTTTAATCACATCTGCAAAATCCCCTTTACCATGTACGTTAACATGTTCGGGGATTAGCACATGGGCATCTTTGGGGCCCATTATTTTTCCTACCACAGAAGCCGACCCTGCGGAGGCCTTGGAGTGGAGTGAGCACCCCAAGCAGAGGGAACTGCATGTGCAAAGGCCCCGAGGCTAGAATGAACTGAGCATGTTCTTGGAAAACACCAAGAAGGCCACTCTTCTAGAAAGTCATGTTACAGTTAGTTTGATTTTAATCAACTTCATCCACAGAATCAATCCCACCTCTGAAGACCAGCGTGGTACTCCATGGATGCTGAGCATCCAGAACACCTTTCTGGAGCATTCCCTTGGCACTTAACGGTCACCTCCTCGGTCCCTCTGCTTCTAGCTGGCCGACCCTCCACGTGCTTAGAACGAGAGTCCTGGGTATCTGAAGAAGGTGCCTGCCTGAGCTGGGGGCAGACTGACTCTGGTGGAAGGGTGGGCCCAGCTCTGGGTACCTGCGTATAATCCTGCTCTTTCTTCCTTGCTGAAGGCCAGGACTATGTGGCTGAGGGAGGATGGGGACAGGAAAGGTCGGACCACGAGCAGTGGCAGCAACCTTCAATGGCCACATTGTTGGCTCTGGGCAGCCGTGGGGAGGGCGCCAGGGTCTGGCTGAATGGGGCTTCTGTGCTCACTAGGTCAGGGTGCCCAGGTCAGGGGCTCTCCTGGGAGATACCCCCCACCCCCACCACTGCCTAGGCCCTGACATTTGTCTGCCTTAGCATCCCTTGTACTGGTCCCTCAGCTGTCACTGGCTGGCCCGCTGTGTCGCTGGCTGGTGGCCTTTGCTGTTAGAATGTAAGCCCTCCGAGAAGGCCAGGAACTGCATTGATTACCACCAGATCCCAGCACCCGGCCCAGGGCTTAGCTCAGAGGATGTGCTCAATAGAGTGTGCAGGGAGTGGATGTTTGGGTGAGTGAGACACAGTTGCCATTCTTGCTTCCTCTGGTCACCTCTTCCTGGACCATTGCACCAGCCTCCCCACTAACCTCCCTGCCTCTGGCCTCTCTTCCTCCTCACAGTTGCCAGGGGGTCATTCTAACACACCAGCTAGTGAAAACCCTCCTGGGCTCCCTGAGACCCTCAGGATCCAGCCAAGCCCCTGCCAGCCTTGCCAGATATTCACCCACCAATTCCTGTTCCTGCCTCTGCACGGCTCCTTGAACACACCTGATGCTTCCCAGCCTGTGTGCCTATGCCCAGAATGCCCTTCTCCCTCTTCTCCCCACGTGGGTGACTCCTACTCATGGTTCAGGCGACAAGCTCCTCCAGGAAGCCTGCCTGCCTACCACCCCCAGGCTCCTCTGAGCTCCAACAGCCTCCTCCCACCCCCACCCCACTCTGTGCTTCCCACCACCTCAGTACCAATTATAATTGCCAGTTAACACCTTTGTTTCGCTCTCCAGACCCTGAGCTCCTCAAGGGCAGGCGCTGAGTCTGACCTACGTTTTTGTTGTGGCCAGGGCCCTGGACACGTTCTGGCGCAGAGCAAAGGTGTAAGCTAAGCCTCAGGATTGTGGGCGCAGCCTGAGGCCTGACTAGTGAGCGCTTCCTCCCTCTGGTGGTAGCTTTGGGTCACTGCGCCTTTCTGTGTCCTGTTTGTAGGCTTCACTAGGATAACGGGCCCTAGAACGGGGGTCTCAGAATGTGTTGCCCAGACCAGACCAGTTCATGACTTGGAACTTGTTAGAAATAAAAATTCTTGGGCTCCACCCCAGACCTGTGAATCAGAAACAGAAGGGGTGGGCCCAACTATCTGTTCTAACAAGTGCTCCGCATGATTCTGACACAGGCTAAAGTTTGGGGACCCTTCTCCCAGGAGCCCCGGGGGAATGGGAGAGACAGCAGGACCCCTGGGTAAGACTGCCAGATGAAATCCAGAATCCCAGTTAAAGCTGAATTTCAGACAAGCAACTGTTGACTTAAGAACATCCGAAACTGTACAGAATTTTTACGAGTTTCTTTGAGTCAAAGTGACAACAATTGCCGGGATGAAAAATCTCAGCGGACTGAGGAAATGGGAGTTTTACCACGTACACATCAGAATCAGAGGGAAGACATAAAGGGACACATGAAAGCCACTTGTGACAGATTCGGGGGGAGGTAGGAGAAAGCAGAGCGGGGAAACCTACGAGATCGGATAAAGAGTAAAACGGAGAGACACAAGCTCTTACGTCGGTGGGTGCAGGACAGTTAACAGCTAACATTCACGGCCCACAGAGACAGTATGGGAGGGACAAGAGGACAATGAGGGGTCTGTGGGCTCTCATTCTGGTGAGAGAAGGTGCCCTGAAAGGCCTGGAAAAGGAGATTGCTCTGACCTTCCAAAGGTGTGTTATCACAGATGCAAGGAGACAATAGGCTCAGTTCAGGGAAAGGCCGACCTCCACCCAGGAAGATGCGAGCCTGGGACAGGACTACCTGCCGTGACTTGCCTTGGGTTAGAAGTGCTAACTTCAGGCCACCCCATGTGGTTACTTTGGTCTCTGAGTCTGTCAGGCTGCCACACAGGCCTCCCCTGAGCGTGTCAGGGTTGTGTGTGGCCCCTTTTCGTCCACACAAAATGCTTTTTTATTGCAAAGACATTTATACTAAAACATTATGTTTTTCTGAAATTCAACGTTAGCTGGGAGCCCTCTTTTTTTTCTTTCCTTCTAAATCTGGTGGCCCTAAGCTAAGGATTCTGCTCTTGATGTAATGCTCTGGTGTCACCACTTTGAAATTCTTAACGATTTTTGGACACGGAGCCCTGCACCTGCATTCGGCAGGGGTAGTTAGTCCCAGGAGGGGCCCTTGCAAAGCCTCAGCTGGAGCCTCAGGGCCCAGAGCGCAGAAGCTGGGGGGCGGGGCGGGGCCGGTCTTCCAGCAGCTGAGGCGTGACACTGCGTTTTCCCAGCAACCTCGCCTTCCACACCCCCACGGCCCCTTCCCACAGGGGCCGAACCTTCGTCCCTTCTCCCAGAATTTGGTACCCGTCTCCTCACCTATGTTCTCACCCCTTCTATTCCACCTTCCGCACAGTGAAGTCCCTACAGTGTCTGCCCACACCGCCCTCCTGCTCCACACTTTTCTCTGGGCGTCCCCTTGCCACTGCTTTCACCATAGCAGCCACCTGGCCTTACAGAGCGCCGGACTGGGCGCTCCCCTCCCCGCCTCCTGCGCTCTGCAGAGAAGGCCGCCTCCCGCCGAGGCCTGGGTGAGGGGTGCGGCGGCGGGACCTACGCGCAGCCTTGGAGAAGGAAATAAGAAGTTATTGTTTACGGAAACCGAGTTTCCGTTTTACAAAATGAAAATGTTTTGGGAACGGATGAATGATGGTGATGGCTGGTGTATATACTCAATGCCACGCAACTGTGCACTTAAAAAAGCGTCTGTTTTGTTTATTCATTCGTTTGTTATATTCCACATGTAAGTGAGTTATACAGTATTTGTCTCCCTCTCTCTGACTGAGTTCGCTTAGTATAATACCCTCTAGGTCCACCCATGTTGTCACAGAGGGCAAGGTTTCCTTCTTTTTTATTGCTGGATAATATTCCATTGCATGTTTGTACTGCATCTTCTGTATTCATTCATCTATTCATGGACACTTAGATTGCTTTCATAGCTTGTCTACTACTAGTAATCTCACAATACACACAGGGGTGTATACGAGTGTATCTTTTTGAATTAATGTTTCTGTTTTCTTCGGATAAATAGCCAGAAGTGGAATTGCTGGGTGTAGGGTGGTTCTACTTTTAGTTTTTTGAGGAGTCTCCCGTACCGCCCCCACCAGCAGTGCAGATGATTCCGCTTTCTCCAGATCCTCGCCAGCACGTGTTATTCATTACCACCATGTATTTTTTTTTTAGTAAGATGCACCCTGGCCAGGTGGCTCAGTTGGTTGGAGCATCATCCTGTGCACCAAAAAGTTTCAGGTTTGATCCCCAGTCAGGGCACATACCTATGTTACGAGTTCGATTCCTGGTTGGGGTGTGTATGAGAGGCAACTAATCAATGTTCTCTCTCATATCAATGTTTCTCTCTCTCCCCACTTCTTCCCTCTCTAAAATCAATAAAACAAATCCTTGGGTGTGGATTTAAAAAAAAAAAAAAAGAGAATAAATGGCTTTGCCTGTGCCTAGTACATAATATAGACTCCAGAGGACACAGCAGACCCTTGCAGGGGGAAGCCTGCAAGATCCAAACCCTTTTCATACTGACACTAAGGCATCATTGGCCCTCTTTGCGGGGGTGACGTTTCATACACAGATGATGCAAAGGCCATGGCGGTTAACCTGCAGCACCTCAGCAGCAAGCAGAGCAGTGGCCCCAAATGGAACCAGAGCCTTCGGAGTCTTCGCTGCCTTGCCCTCACAGTGAAACACAGCCAATGTCACTCAAGAGAGTCATTGGGGAAGCAGTGCATTTATTTAATGCGCTATATATTGACTCTTAATGGCGCACCTTTTAAATCTTCTGTGCGACAAAACAGGAACTGTTATCAGGCACTTCTGCAGATGAACGCATGAGGGGCATCTCCAGGGAAAGCGTTTCTGCAATGGTTTGAACTGTGAGCTGAACTGGCCGCTTTTTTCACAGAGAACCAGTCTTACTTGAAAGAAATATTGACAGATACACCGTGATTATACAGAGTGAGTATCTGGGAGACATTTTCTCAAAAAGGAATAAAATAAGTCTGTCGTTTCAAGATAAACTGACAGTATTTGTTGCTAATGATAAAATTCAGGATTTTCGCACATTGACATGGATAACAGGGTGGTGATTGCTGGGGGGCAGAGGGGTGTAAGGGGATTAAATGGTAATGGAAAAATACAGTAAAGGTTAAAAAATTTAGGGTCCCGGTTCGATTCCCAGTCGGGGCACATGCCTGGGTTGCGGGCCAGGTCCCCAATGAGGGCCATGTGAGAGGCAACCATACATTGCTCTTTCTCTCTCCCTTCTCCTCTCTCTGAAAATAAATAAATAAAATCTTTAAAAAAAAAATCAAGCTTTTTGGGGAAATAAGAATTTTGGGAAACATCGTTAACCACTGTGAGCCTGACGGCTTCCCAGGGCAGGCTGGCTCCCGGATCAAGTGGGCGTGGCCCCGGACCACGGCGTTGCTGTGAGCTGCCAGTCAAGTCACACGGGCTTTCTGGTGTCCCTGTGCTGCGCTGTAGTCTGTGAAGTAGGCCATAGCATTGTGTCTAAAACGACAATGTTCACATCTTAATTTAAAAACACTTTATTGCTAAAAAAAAAAAAAAATGCTAACCATCATCCGAGCTTTCTAATCTTTTTGCAGGTGGAGGGTCTTATCTTCAATTTGTAAAAAAACTCACAAGATCTGCAAAGGGCAGTAAAGTGAAGGGCAATAAAACCAGGTAAATCTGAATTTAACATTTCCGATGAGATTAGTAGTGACATTAATGAATTTGATGTTTTAATGCTACGTAGTGAAATTTGTCCATATTTGAAAGATCTGCATAATTTGGTGGACCATTTTTTCCCCCAAGTGTCCAATACATGCTGTTATAAAATCATGCATGGGTCAAAAACACATTCAAAATGCAAAAGAGACCAATGGATTTTAATGTAACTGAGAAAGAAAATTTCATTGATATGGTTTCAGTTTCTAATCACAACTAATCTTTAAGAATTTCGTCAAGTTGGGCTAGTATCAAACAAGAATAGCCACAATTACTCAGAAAGACCATTAAAGTACCCCTCCCTTTTCTAACTACATTTTAGTATAAGTCTGTATTTTCTTTGTAAACTTCAACCAAAACATTGTGATTCAATGCAGAAGCAGGTATGAGAATCCAGCTGTCTTCTCTTAGGCCAAGCATTAAAGAAATTTGTAAACATGTAAAACAATGCTACTCTTCTCAAGAATTTTTTTGTTTTGGAAAATATATTTTCCATAAAAATATGTTAACTTATAATAAGATTCCTATTGCTAAATTAATTAATTTTTTAAATGTCTCCATTTTAATTTATACTCTTGTAAATACAAATATAAACCATATAAACAGAAGTTCTCCAGGATCTTCAATAATTTTGGGGTCTGAAAAGGGTTCTGATAACAAAAAGTTTGAAAACCACCGCTCCAGTGTTCCTATAATTTTGCACCAACCAGTATTAGCCAGCAGGGGGCAGCAGAAGCAGTCAAATGAAGATGTTCCCAGGCATTTCTCAGCTAGAGGTACTGATCGCCCACATTGGGTGTGTCCTTCCCCCTGTGCTGGAGACACAGAAGTAAATCTGTGAAGTTCAATCCACCAGGTGGCAAATCCTGGCGGTTGACTGCGGGGCTAAACCAGATGACCCTCTTCCGGGCTTTGGGAAGTGCTGATAAGGAGTGAGCTTGGAGTGACCATGATCACTGTTGTTCCCACTGGAGGCGAGGGATCCAGGAGGATGTGGGGTCAGAGAACCCTGAAGCTCCCCATTCTTTCAAGAGCAGAGCCTGCAGGGATCCAGGAGAATGAGAAGAAGGGCCAGGTATCATTTTTTTGTTAAGTTGACACAAGCATTTCCTGAAGCCACTCCAGTCCCTTCACCACGGGAAAGGGGCCATCTCATATTTATGGCTCCTACCTTAGACGGGCTTGTCCCTCCTTTTCCACTTTCCACAGCCATGGCCCCTGCTCCACCTGGTCCTCCCTGGGAGAGCAGATGTCTTGCCTCCCGCCTCACCGAGGCCTCCAGGCCTGGTCTTCCTCCCCTGCCCCATGCCCACCACCTTAAGTGGAAGCGCTTCCTGTCCTCGGCCTCAGGTCTGTGCCCCACCTCATTACCTCCACTCTTCCATGTGGCTTTAAGTCCTCCTCTATAAGCCTCCAGCTCTGCCTCCTCCCCAGTTGTCACCCAAGCACAAGCGCTTTGCCAGCTACCCCGGGAGGGCATACTACACCGGCTCCAGGTGCACCCCGCTCCTGCCTCCACGTCTCCCTGCCACCCTTAGCCCCAACTGTGGACCCTGGTACACTTCAGCCCTGGGGCTCTTGGCCCTTGCAGACCTCTCCTTACAGCCGCCTCTCCTCACCTCTTTTCCGACCAGCCCTTCTCTTGCTCTCTCCTGGGCTCCATCCGCTGCCCACCCCTCTCCCTGTGGATTTCCTTGCTTCCTCCTTGCAAGCCCACTCCCTCCCTGGGGCCCCTAACCTGTTTGTCACCCCAAAGGCTGTTCCTGGCTGTGGTCTTGAGCCGTGGCCCCTCTCTTGAGCCCCACATGCCCCAAATTCTCTACCTTCATTACCCCCACAGACACAATCAGTAGCTTGCCTCTTCCCTAAATGCTCCAGGTTTAGACAATCATCTCTCCTTGTCACTCTCAAAACAGGCCTCAGGTAGATTACCTGACTAAGTCTCTTCTTCAGAGACCACATGAGCTCTGAGGAGCAAGCCCGACCTTGTAACCACTGTGCAAACCCTCCCAAGCCTCCCTCTGCCCTCAGCATAGAAGTCAAACTCAAGCCAAACTCAGGGGCACAGACCTGTGTGACACACCCCACCCCCACTCATCTCTCCAGCCACAGACTCCCCGACCTTTCCGCCTTGGTGCTATGGAAACGACTTTGGTACACGTACACACACACACACACGGCGCTACCTCCAGCCTGGGTGACTGAACACTAGTTTCTTTTAATCCGCACCATCTTTGAGGGGCCACTACTTTCATCTCCATTTTATTTATATATATTTTTAAGGTATTTTATTCTCATTAAATAGAGAGGAGAAGGGAAAAAGAGGAACACTGATGTAAGAGAGTGTCATCAACCAGTTGCCTCCTGCACATACTCTGACTGGGGTTCAAATCTGCAACCCAGCCATGTGCTGTGACTGGGAATCGAACCTATGACCTTTCGGTAATGGGATGACACTCCAACCAACCAAGCTACACTGGCCAGGGCTTCATCTGCATTCTAGTTATAAGGAGGCTGAAGCACAGAGAGGGGAGGTGACTGGGCCAGGATGTGTGTCTAGCACCAGCTCCAGTGTCGCCTTCCCGCCCTGTCCTCCCCCTGCAGTCTCCTGTGTTCACGGAGTACTCTGCACGTACCATTGCAGAGAGCTCTCGGCCTGGGGGGTCCTTGTTGTGGTCCCTGGGTGCCCAATGTTTGGCGTCAGACTGCCGTTCAGCTCAGAAAGTATTGGTAAATGTAGGGTGAGCTTGGGGCATAGAGAGAAACGAGACTCATCACTTGCCTTCTAGAATCTCATACTTGGATGGGAAGACTGATCTAGAAATAGCCCAAGATCCAAAAGGATCAATGTCCCAAGAGAGGCACGAAGAGCCTGCAGTGTCACCTGCACAATGCTGTGCTTCCCACAGGGGAGCTGGTTGGGTTGGCTCCCCAGAGGGGTCAAGTTGTGTCCCAGGCCTTGAAGGATGGAGAAAATGCATGTGCTGAATGGGGCCTGCGCAGACAGGAGAGCTGGGGAAGGGGTTCCAGGCTGGCAGAGCATGACGGGTCAGAAAGCAGGCTACACGGCGAGGGCCAAGAGTTCAGCTGAGCCTACAGACGCTACCAGACAGTGAGGCGCAGAGGGCAGGGCTGCGTCGGCCTGCCGCTCCATGGTAGCCCCCGACACCGCGCACACCCACGACGCACCGTGCCTGTACATGGTGAGGGCACATCAGGGTCTCTGGGAAGCAGATCTCATGGGGTGTAAAGTTTTATACAATTTAGTGGCCCTATTCAAGAGAGTGCCAGATTTCTGCTACAAATGTAGGCACAAAGTGGATGTTGATTTGCTGGGGGAATAGGAAGCTGTGCAGCAGAGCTGAAGCTGCAGTAGCTTCACTGTTCGTTCTCCTCTGGCCGGAACACAGAGAGGTGGAAGGGGCTCGGAGACGCTGGGCACCAGGCTGACAAGGGCAGCCTTTTCTGTCACCCCGGAGGCCCCGTTCACAGCCGCCTCGGAGCCCTCAATCGCCCTCCTAGACAAGCCACCATGACCATGCCTCTGTCACGCTTTGTGAGCCTCTCTGGTTGCAAAAATGCCTGATTCTCCCAGGTCCGGAGACTTTCTCCCCGTGGGAGGGTAGCCAGAGGGTGAATGTGGGCGTCTGAGAACTGTTTGCTGGTCACTTCCTGGTGACCTTGGGCACTCTTCTCCCGGACCTCAGGGGTTATGGAGGGTCTGTTCTGAAAGCTGCCTTTTTATTCTGGCCTTCTGCTCCTCTGACCTGCTCAGGAGGCTCTCGCAGCAGCAGCGGCGGCGGCAGAGAACTGCTCTCTGAGAGCCTCATTCATCTCTCGATACCGAGGGCTTACAAGCGCCAGCCAGCACTCAGCCGGGCGGGGGTGTGCGGCTCTCACTGCCACAGAGGCGCAGGGCCAACTAGACCTGAAAGTCATAATTACAGAGACTTCAAGCTGAGAGATTCCACACCAAAGGTGGACTTCCTGGAGGAGACAGACTTCTTAGAGAAGACCTGATTTGAGAGATGGGGCATTCATGCAACAGTTATTTATTGAGCACCTACTAAGTGCCTGGCTTTGAGGGTATAGCAGTGAAAAGGACAGATGGGCATTTGCCCCAAAGTTTCTTCCCTTCAGTCTAGCAGGGAAGTAGGAACTGACTAAGGAGAGAGATGGAACACGGTCCCCCAGACAAGGGGAACAGCAGGAGCAACTACGTGGAGGGGAGAGATGGCATCCTGCTAGTGGATGTAGCTGAATTTGGTGTGAGGGGAGAAGCAATTGGAAGATGAGGCTGGTGGGGTTGGCAGAGAGCAATAATGGGGAGGGTCTAGAATACCAGGTTAGGGACTTAGAACTTGGCCATGCTGACAACTAGAATCCACAGGAGATTCTAAACACAAGGAGAAGTCACAAGGTTTTTTAGCACCATTACCAGGCTCAACACATACGGCAAACAGCACTCCACCAGCCCTCAGGCCCCAGCCAGCAATGCATGCTTCCTGGGGCCAACCTGCCGCCCCCAACCCCGGGTTTGGCTAGAAGAAGACACTCTCTAGCCTGGACTTCAGCCTCCCAATCAGCCTCTTCCTTGTGCTTCCAATCATCCTTAAAGGCTGGTACACTCTAAAGAGGGCAAGGGACAGAGCTTCTGGGTCCAGGCCTCACTGAGGACTCCAACCCTTAACCACACAGACCGCACACCATCTGCCCTTTGTGGGCTTTAACTGTTTTCATGCTACCTGCTGTCCCTACAAAGCTCTTTCCCACATTAGTACCTGGCTTAAAAACCTCCCAGGACACATCTCTGATAACCAGTGAGTACAGACTCAAGGTCTTCAAAACCGAGGCCTCAGCATGTCCTGCTGAGATCAGGGTCACAAGCAAGACCCCAGCAGAGTTCTTGGCCCCTAGAATAAAGTCTGAACTCCCTTCTGTCTGGCCATACCTGCCTCTTCACTCTTCTCTTCCCGTCGGTTCAGCTGTCCCTGCCCTAAGAACTCCCGCCCTCCCCCCCCACCCTGAACTTGTCTGTGTTCTCCAGCAAAGCTATGCTCTCCCCACCTCCAGGGTTTGGCCTAGACTGGCCTCTTTACCCAGAGCACTGTTGATTCCCTGAGGTTCTCTCCTAACCTAACTAACCCCTACTTCTGGCCTGTGCCTGCCTGTCACTCCTCAGGGAAGCCTCTCCTAATCCCCCCCAGAATAGACCAGGGGTCCCCAGAGGTGTTTTTTCAGACTTCAAATGCCTTTGCACATAGTTTCCTTTGCCAGGAACTGACTTTCTTCCATCCTCTGAAGCCTTCTGCCTGATCAGTCCTTGCCAAGTAGCAGCATCTTTATTGCCTTTTTATAGATGAGGAACCAGGGGCTCAGAGAGGTCCAGTAACCTCTTCAAAGCCACACAGCTTTGCCCTAAAATGCCATAGTGATGAGTAGATAGAATCCTGTGCCCACTGTATGGTCTTGAGAACATCTGTGGGCCTATCGGTGCTTTGGTATCCTCACCAGTGAAATGAGGTACCTACTGCATCAGGTTGGTGTGAGGCTTACAGGAAAGCTGTACTGTGTGGCCTCTTTTCTTTTGTTCCTCGGGCCATTCCACATTCGCTCCTTCTCACATCAAAACCCTGCAATGCCAGATCTGTGCCCCCCACCCCACCCTGTGAGCAAGGTGCTGGGAACTCAGTAGATATAAATCAGACACAGCTCCTGCCCCAAAGCCCTCGAGAGGGACAAGAGCAGAGGACAGAAAGGTCACTCGCAATCCTCTGCTCTTGATGTCAACTTTTTAAAACTGATAACGACGCTCCTTTCCACGCAGTGGGACTGAGAAGGGTGAAATGCTTAAGAAAGATCCGCTCTTTATTTTCAAAAACTTATTTTTCACCGTTTCCTGAAATCTGGGCATTTCACAGCATCCAACGCGCACCTCCTCGCGCTGAGCCCTAAAGGCTGTGTCCCACCACTCGCGAGGGCTCCCTTATCCCTGGGGATCCCACTATCCCGGGAAACCACCTCCACCCAGTTTCTTTCCCTACCCCGACCCCTGCTCCTACCCAGGACTCTCTCTCCCACACAAGGCAGTGCCCACGCCCCGGTCCCAGACATATCAGTCCTCTTCACCTCTCCTCCATCCGGGGTCCCAGGTTATCTTCCCGCCCTCTCCACTCTTTAAAGTGCCCCAACCCCCTGCATTGTCCTCTCTCCAGCTCACCTCTCCACTGCCAGCCCCGCCCTCTCCAAGGTAGAGTCCCAGTTCCGCAGAGCTCCGCTCTCTTCCCACTCTGCCATTGGCTCCTGCTGCCTGGCGGCGCGGGCCGAGGGAGGGCAACGGGAGAGCGCCCCGCCCCTTGCCCGTGGTCCGGAGGGTGTGGCCTCGGGATGACTCCGCCCCGTTCGGGCGGGACCCCGCTCGCTGGCTCTCAGGCGCTGGGCGGCGCTGCCTAGGCTCCTCCGGGCTCGGCTGGCAGGTCCTGTGGGGGTGGGCGACGGGGATGACAGCCGCGGGGGTGGCGGCGGCTGCGGCGCGAGGCTGAGCGAGCGGTGTGCGAGCCAGGGGAAGAGGAGGAAGTGGAGCCCTAGTCCTGAGCGCCGGAGTCAGCCACTGGCCGTGGTCCGCCCCATTTTGCAGAGCGAGCTGAGTCCGGACCTCGAAAGACTTCCCCGCCCGGCTCCGGCCGCTGCGGCTCTTCACCGGCGTCCTGACCAGCCCCGCCTGCCCCGGCCCCGGGTTCCGCGCCGGGACACTTCCAGCCCCACTGTCCGGGGCGTTGTGGCTGGGTCTCCCGGAGCCCCCGACCCTGACTCAGTGCACCTGGGCGTGACGCTCCTGGCCCACCGCACGGATCCATGGTTGCGGGGTGGTTCCCAGCCTTTGATAGTGTGTGTCGGAGCCCCCAGCCCTCCGCCCGGGGTTAACGCAGGTTGTCCCCAGGACCCCGACTGAGTGCAAAAGAGCCCGGACGCCCCCAGTTTCTGTTTCCCCGAGACCTGGACCTTCAGCTGCTGTCGACCCGGTGCTTCGGACTTGGGACCGGCGAACGCCCAGGAAGTCCCGGCCCGGCTCCAGCGCCCCCTGAGGGGTCCCAGGCGGACTGGACAATCGGACGGAACCCGACTGGAGTGGTGCTGGGAGTCGGAGCGGCCACCTTCCTGCCATCCCAGGCGAGGGCTTGGCGCCCGCCCCGAAAAGAACACAGGGGCCCCTGCCCTGGCGGCCGGCGGGAGCCGAGAGCTGCAGGTGAGAGAGCCCCGGATGCCGGTCTGAGGCGGCCTCCGACCCCATCCGGGCAGCGCCGAGGCCAGCTGCGGGCGTGTGCCGGGCACAAGCAGAGGCTGGAACTGACTAGGAGAGGGGCGCGGGAAAGGGACGGAGAAAATGGGCACTTATTGACCGCCCTTTGTGTGCGGGTCCGCGCTCCGCGCTGGCGCAAGTGGTCCCTCTTTAAGGCTCACTAATACTCAGTGACCTAAAAGATGTCATGTACTGTTATGAGTGCTTACAGATGGGGAAACTGAGGCTCAACGGGGTTGAGTGACCCTGCTCTTTTCACTCTGGGGCTGAGACTGGCAAAAGGGCTAGACTGGAGAGGGAAAGAAGCAGAAAGTGAAGAGAAAAAGAAAGTGGATAGCAGCCAGGCAGGAGGTGGGGGAAGGGGTCAGGTTTGGCCACTGGGGCATCCTAGAGCTGATCCTGAGGCGGGAGGTACCTTCTGCTGGCCTCCTTCCCTCCCACTCCATGGCCACGTCACCTCCCAGGAGAGGTGACCCAGAGTGGGAAACTTCCCACTTCCACAGCTCCCATCCTGGCCGGCCCAGGACTGGAGTGCATCAGCCCCTCTGCCCTGCTGCAGACTCCAGGGTGTCTAAGGCACTTTGGAGGTCCTGAGGCAGTACTTACCTTTGGGGAAACTCACTGGAGAGGTCCCCGAGTCAGAGCCTATCACAGCTAGGGAAGATGAGGCCCCTCAGCACTCACCCAGCTCACATCCTTCACATTACTGACAAGGTGTGGGGGGAGCCGGGGGCGGGGGGGCTAGGATGGGGAGTGCCACTTGTCCCAGGTCCTAAAGCAGTGAGTGAGTGGTTGAGCCACAAGTACACTTGAGAAAAACCATCCCAAACATCCTTCAAGGTATCCACTCCCCCTCCCCAGTTAGCACTTTCTGGGTGGGTGGCTGGGGTTTTCCTCACCCCTGATGTCAGGTCAGGGTGACCACATATGAGGCTGTTGTGAGAGTCTGTGGTTGGTGCTGGGGCCCAAGCCATGCCGGCAGCCTCACAGCCATTGGCCCAGACCAAAGATCTGACTTAGCCTCTCCTGGGCAGCGGAACCTGCAGGCCAACTTGACCCAGGAGGGGAGGGCTTGCTTAAGGTCTTAATGGTGGGGCCGCCAGGGCTGAGGGCATGGTCCCAGTTGTCTGGATTTCCAGGAAGGGGTTCCTTCCACTCCCCATCCCTCCCCACCCCCAGGGCAGTGCAGGGAGAGGGGTGTTGTGAAAGAGGGCTTGGCATGGATTCTGTGGGCTCTTGTTCTGGGTGCGGTGGGGGAGGGGACACGGCCTTGGTCTGAGCCCTGTGGCATTGGCTGGGACTCTTAACCCCTGCTGTGCCTGGCTTCCTGGAGTCTAGGGGAAACCACCTTGGAAAGCCCCTGGGAAGTGGAGGAAGGTGGAGAGGTCAGCTGAAAGCTGGAACCTCAGTCCCTGGGGATGGACGGGTCAGGGGAACTGCAAGAGAAGGTAACTGAGGGACTTGGGATTCCTCCCAATCCATGGAGATTCAAATTCTCATAATAGTCCCTGCCTCTAAACAAAGCTTTTGGATGAGATAATTTCACACCTGTGATCTCATTTTATGGTGCTATGGAAAGAACCTGGACCGAGGCAGAACAGGGCTGGGGAGCCACCCGGGACCTCACAGGTGCACCCACGGTTCCCAGCCTGACCTGTAAAATGGGGTCAGGGCAGGCTGTGTTACCCATTCAGCTAATGGGGCCACCATATCTGGCAGACTGCCAAGTGCTAAAGAGGTTTTTTTGCTTGTCTGTTTGTTTTGTTTTGTTTTTGGAGTATTTGCCATGACCAGACTTATTAATGGTGACCTTGTGTGGGAAACTGAGGCTCAGAGAGGTAAAACCACTTGCCCAGGCCTTTGAATTTGCTTCAGGAACTGTCTCAGTGCCAACTGCACACCAGGGGCCCTGGAAGGTACCCAGAGGGAAAAGGCGGTATGATGACTAGCTCACAACTGGGTGGGCTGAGTGGCACCGGCAGACAGTGGTGAGACACTCCAGGTGGGTGTGCATTCGTTCTGCCTGCCCCTGGCCATGTGGCATTGCACAGATCAATTCACTGCACGGAGCCCCGGCTTCTGCTCTATAAATTAGAATTCCACCTTTGTATGGCTGTTGTGAGAATTAAGTGAGATATGAATATCAGCGCTTGGCAAAATATCTATTTCCTTCCCTACAGAAAGGAAGCTTGAATTTTGACCAGGAAATCTGGGGAAATTCTCAGACTTGCCTTAGATTAGAATGCAGGCTACTGCTGCAGGCACACTGACCCAGGTTTGTTCCGCAGGGATTCCTGCGTGGGTCAGGCTCTCCTGCGCCACCTTCCTGGGCTCAAAGCCCTCTAGAATCTGCTTGGGGACCCTGGTAAGGGATTTTGCATTCTGACCCCTCCACCCCAGGGCCAGGGTTGTGGGGAGCTGGTATTCATTCCCTCTGGCTCTTTGTCCGGCCTCCCTTGGGCACAAAGCTGCAGTGAATAATTTATGGGCCCCCTCAGACTGGGAGGCAGGCTCAGAGAAATTGCTCTGTGCTCAGCTGAGCTTCTTCTGAACTCCCTGCCTCCTCTCAGAGGAGGTGGGTTGTTCGTGTTAGTGCTGTAAGAAGTCTTGGGTATGGAGGGGGGAGGCAGGACAGGAAGAAAGAGACCTGATATCAACCATGACTCTCTCCAATGGAAACCAAGCTGTCTGAGGGGGGTCAAGCTGTGGGCCTCTGATCCCAAATGGGTGATGAGAAGCGGCAGGGAGAGGCCCCTGGGGACTGGGGCAATCCTGGTAGTCTTCATTAAGGAGGAAGGTGTCTGGGTTGGCGCTAGACGCAACCTGCTGTAGAGAGTGGGGGTCCTGACAACGGTTCAAGGTTGAATCGTCACTGTGCTGCTTACTCACTGTGAGACTATGAGCAAGGCACCTGACCCTGCCAGGCCTCCATTTGCTCCTCTGTAAAGTTAGGGCAGTTATGGGTAATTGTGAGGTCATGTAAGTAAAGCACTTGACACCGTGGGTACTTAGCGAAAGGGTGTTTCATAGTGAATATGAAGCATGGGATGGGCTAGCGGCAGGGGAGATGGGATAACGTAGTAAGCAGAGAAGTAGGCAGAACTCTGGGGTAGTGATGCTGGGTTTGTGGGATCAGTGAGGGGTGCAGAGAAGAGGGGCAGGTGGCCAGATGGTAGAGGGCCTTGAGTGTCGGACAGAATTCACATTTCAGAAAGCATCACGGAACGCCCACTCAGAACCCTCTGTGGCTCCTTTTGCCAGTAAGATGGAGACCAGGCCCCTCTGTTGTGTGTTCAAGGCCTTCCCACTGTGGCCACTGCATGGAGCCCTGGCTCATTGCTCATCACCGTCTCCTAAACACACCACCTGTGGCCCCATCACTGCTGATATGCTTGTGGGGCTCCTCCCATCAGAACTGTCATGCCTGCCTCTTCTCTGCTCAACTCCCCATCTGCTGAGGCCCAATTCTGGTCATAAAGTGCCCAGGAAACATTCCTGGGTTACCCAACCCTCTGGTCACACCCTCTCTGAGTCTTTCACACATCACAGTAATAGTAATAAATAATACCTGCCATCGCATCATGTTTTACAGTTGGCAGAATGTGTTCACATAGTCCTTGAAAATGCTATGATGATATTAACAATAGCTAGAGCTCTGAGTACTCATTATGGGCCAGGCACTGCTAAGCGCTTTTTACAGACACTCGTTCACGACCCTGGGAGGTGACTGGGGCTCGGATGGTGTATCGTCTCGCTCAAGGTCAGACAGCTCGGCCGTGGGGAGTGAGGAGGCAAGGCGGTACTCCCTTCTGGGACTGAACAGACAGCTCGACACCTTTTAGAAGATACCCTGTCTCTTCAGCTGGGCCCAAGTACCCTGAGAGCATCCTTCCCACGTAAAAAGCTTGGAAATGAGCCTCCTCTTTAAAGCTGTGGAAGGGCAGTGCTGAGTTTAGCAGGGGGCCCAGGAAGGAATGCTTGGCCAGGCGTTCAGGGCTCTGAGCTCTGCACTGGCTGGCTGTGTGGCTTGGGGTCAGTCAGCCCCGCTCCGCGGTTCTGTTTTCCCGCACGTGAGTGGGGTGGCGTCCGAGCTGCCAGAGCTCCAACTCCTGCAGTGTCCTTTGTGACCCTGGGAGGTAGAGGAGGAGACCACAGCACCAGGGCCGGAGGATGTGGTGTGCTGGGTGGCTGATTCTTGGCCTGGCTGCTGTCTGGGACAGCAGGCTCTGTAGTTAGCTGCTGCCTTTCCCGAAGAAGGGCGGTGCCCTGTGCTGCTGGCAGCATGGTCATTAGCTGGGCAGAGAAGACCCTGTGAACTGGGAGCTGGCTGGGCCAGGCCAGGTTGGCAGTGTTGCAGGCAGGCTGGCCTGGCCACAGTGGGGTCATCGGCAGGGCAGCTGGCCGGGCAGCCGCTGCTCCTCCCTGCGCGGCCTCCAGGGCGGTGGCGAGTACCCACGGACACCAGAGCTTTGTAGGCCGAGGCGTGCCCTTGCTTCTGCTGTGGTGGTCGTGGGAGTGGAGCAGTGAGGAATCTAGCCGGGCCCCAAGATGCCTCCTCCTAGAAGCTTGCAGGACTCCTCCCAGGCAGGCAGAATTCAGCCCTCCGCCTCTGCAGATCCCGAGCCCTCGCTCACTGACTGTGGTCTGCGGATTGGGGCTTTGTGGGTCTGCTTTCCTTGCTAGCCACTCAGAACTAGATGCTATGCCACCCCACTCCTCCCCTCCCCCCAAAGCACCTCACAGCCTGCCTGGCACAAAGTGGCAACCCCCTGGGTAGGAGAGGCAGTGTGAGTTGCCCGTTGGGCAAGGCCTCCACCTCTGTGCTTGTAACACAGGGCCGATAATAACAGTGTTGCAGGAGTCCACCTGCCCGTCCTCTCGGTAGCTTCGTGAACAAGTGACTCAGTAGGAAGCTGATTGAAGAGTCCAGCTAGTGACGCCAGGAGGGAGGTGTGGCCGGTGGCAGGGAGGACTTCCCTTTGCCGTCTGGGGAGGATGCTGGGTCGGTCAGTTGGGATTTACAGAGCAGCGAGGTCCATCACCTCTCCGATGAGCTGGCAGTTGGGAGCAGTGAGGAAGACTCCCAGCCCCGTTGGGCAGGGAGCAGCCTGTCCAGGGCCTGGCAGCAGGGATGACCCAGTTGGGAGGAGCCGTGTGGGCCCGGTTAGCAGATGCTGAGCAGAGTGGGCCCTTCCTTAAGTAGCATTCATTCGCTCTCTCCCTCTGTCTCATCCAATATGTAACCCGACTGGAGAGTTCAGTCTGTGGGGGGAAACAGACGTGACATGAGTGAACACAGACACAAAACTTCCGAACCGTGCGGAGTGAGCTCCCGGAGCCGGGCCGTTCCCATCGACGTCTGTGGACAACGGTGAAGGGCGATGCTCGCATCCCAGCCCGAGTGCTCACACTGGCCATGCGACTTGGGCAAATGATTTAACCTCCCTGAGCCCCAGTTTCCCCATCTGTAAAATGGGACGATCATAGCCCCTATTTCATAAGGTCGTGGTGAGGATTAAGTGAATTATGCATGGAGAGCGCTCAGAAAAACACCCAGCACATAGTAAGCGCTCAGTGCACGTCAGCTGTTACTGGCTGTACTGCCAGCACCTAGCAGGGCGCCTGGAAGAGAATAGATGCTTGGGAAGGGCATATGGAATGCATCCCCGGTAAAGGGCTGCTGCTCTGCGCAGTGAAAGAACGGATGGCCTGGTAAGGAGGGAAGGACACAGAAACAGTGACAACACAGAAAGTGGCAGAACGTGGCAGGGGAGGCTGGGGCTGTCCAGTGCTGGGCAGAAGGAAGTCAGGAAAGGCTTCCCTGGAGATGGTGCTCCCGGAGCCGAGTTTGAAAGTGTCATTTGACACAGACGTGCACTCACACGCACACTCACGCAGCCTAGAACTGCCGTGAGGTCAGCACCGGGTCTGAGCTCAGAGGCAAACGGTCTCTGTCTCGGGGTAGCCGGCTAGGGCAGAGCTTGGGCAGACCCCGGCCTGCCAGACGCCATAGGCCCCCCTCCTCCCACCGCCTCACGCTGCCTCGCCATCTGTGACCTGTGACGTTCCCTTTGAGGGCACGGGGAAGGCACGAAGGCAGTTGGGGAGGGAGCGTGGGCCGAGGTCTGAGTGTCGCAGGTCTTCCCAGGCCTGGGACCAAATCTCCTACAGAAAAGAGTAAACAGGCTCTGCTTCCAGGGCACACCCGCGGCAGAGGTGGTCTTCCCGCACTCACCCTGCAGCTGTTTAGCTTTGAATGAGAGGACTCTATTTTTTTTTAAATACCATGAAGAATTTCTCCCACCCTCCCACCCAGGAGGCTCAAAGGAAAGTTTTCTTCCACTGACAAGAGTGCCAGGACCCCCCAAGTATCTTAAAGAAGGTCACCCCAGATGCACCCTGAAGTCAGGGCACTGCCTGCACTTGGGGTTCGTTGTGGGGCCTTGAGGACACGACCTCATCCCTTCTATTTTGACT
>PVJI01023936.1:0-22756 GCA_004026765.1 Micronycteris hirsuta
GCTTAGTTCTTTCTCTGGAGGTTTGATCTGTTCTTTCATTTAGGCTATATTTCTTTGTCTCATTGCACCTGTTATGCTGTCAGGGGGTGGAGGCTTAGGTATTTGCCAGGGAAGGGCAACCCTCTTTGTTGCGTTGTGGTGCTGTCTGTGGGGGAGGGGTCTGAGAGGGAACAATGCTGCTCTCTTGCTCTGCTCTAGCCCCACTTTCCAACAAACTCTCCTGTGAGACTGGGAGTTTCTCCTGCTCTCACAACCCCACAGTATTTTACAGCTAGAGATTTTGAGTCTTTAGTTTCCTTTTCAGCTAGTCCCACCTTGCCTACATGGTCCACCACCTTGTCACATGTCCTCTCTGCTAGCTGCCCAGTCTCTGCCCCTCCAACAGTCTGGATGAATGTTTCCTTAACTCCTTAGTTGTTGGAGTTCCATGCAGTTTGATTTTCTGGCATTTCTGGTTGTTTATTGTTTTTAAATAGGTTGTTATTCTTCTTTTGGTTATGTGAGAAACCAAAGCCTTTCTACCTATGCTTCCACCTTGGCTAGCACTCAATTCACATTGTCTCTCTTCTTTATGTTCTCTCTTCCATGTTGCTTTGCATTCTCTTCATTCTTCCTCCTCTTCCTTTCCCCCCTCCCCTCTACTAATTTCATCCTTTTTAAAATAGTTATAAAATGAAGCATATTTTTATATTAAAGCTTAATTTCTTCTAACATAATATTGTACTAGTTTTACTTTTGGCAAATAAAATGCATTTATGATACTTCCTAAATCTTAAAGAGTCTGTTTTTCCATTTGAAAATATTTCCTCTTTGAATCATTCAAACTTTTCCAAAGATACAAACATCCTGTTAGCACAGAAATAATTAATCAGTATATGTTTTATGTGAAAATACTCTATGACTTGACACATTTAAAATGACTTTTTTGAAAGAGATCATAGAAAGGCTACTCAACTCCAGACAGGAGTTTTGGAGAATAATAAGCCTAGACCACAAAGTTTCCAAGCTACTTTAAAAATAGAATAATAGGAAATACTTTCCTTGACACCAGCTCACTACTTCTTTCCTTCTTTCCTTCCTTCTTTCCTTCTTTCTTTCTTTCTTTCTTTCTTTCTTCTTTCTTTCTTTCTTTCTTTCTTTCTTTCTTTCTTTCTTTCTTTCTCTTTCTTTCTTACATGTTGGAAGGATAAATGTGTATTTTTCTTCTCTCTCTTTTTTTTATTGTTGTTCAAGTACAGTTGTCTCCATTCTCCCCTCACCATTCTACCCTACCCCAGCCATTCCTACCTCCCACCCTCGATCCTATCCCCCTTTGGCTTTGTCCCTGTTTCCTTTATACATGTTCCTTGATGGCCCTTTCCCTATTTTTCCCCATTATCCTCTCCCATCTCCCCTCTGGTTACTGTCAGTTTGTTATGAATTTCAATGTCTCTGGTTATATATTGCTTGCTTGTTTTTTTCTGTTGATTAGGTTTCACTTAGGTTATACCATAGGTGAGATCATATGGTATTTGTCTTTCACTGTCTTGCTTACTTCGCTTAGTATAATGCTCTCCAGATCCATCCATGCAGTTGTGAAGGGTAGGAGCTCCTTCTTTCTTTCTGCTGTGTAGTATTCCATTGTGTAAATGTACCATAGTTTCTTGATCCACTCATTTACTTATGGGCACTTAGGTTGCTTCCAACACTTGGCTATTGTAAATTGTGCTGCTATGAACATTGGGGTGCATAGGTTCTTTTGAATTGATGTTTCAGAATTCTTAGGGTATAATACCAGCAGTGGAATTGTCAGGTCAAAAGCCAGTTCCATTTTTAGTGATTTGAGGAAATTCCAAGCTGTTTTCCACAGTGGCTGCATGAGTTTGCATTCCCACCAACAGTGTACTAGGGTTCCCTTCTCTCCATAACCTCACCAGCACTTGTTGTTTGTTGATTTATTTATGATGGCCATTCTGACTGGTGTGAAGTGGTATCTCATTGTGGTTTTAACTTGCATCTCTTTGTTGGCTAGTGATGCTGAGCATTCTTTCATATGTCTCTAGGCCCTCTGGGCCCTACTTTTCTAATAAGTCAATTTTACTTTAGCAAATCCATTTTTGATTGGAAGGGAAGATTCACATTTTACTTTCTATAGTTCTTTTCAGTAAGCAGGTGGATGGGAACACAGAAAATAGAATGGATGGGAGCAGGAGACAAGAAATGATAGTTCCTCAGGATGAGCAGGAAAATGCTAACCCCACATATTATTATCCATAAAACATTTTAGATATCCTAAATGGAATTTCCAACATAGCAGATAAGAATCTAGCACTTTTGACTCCAATCAATGCAAATTCAATGGAGGGATATAGTATAACTCTTTCCCCCACATCACCTACTGAGCTTAGATGGGAAATATTCTTTAATGTTGTAGCAGAAATCTCCTTTAATTTTCAGTCCATCTTCTTCATACACTCTCCCCCTGGGTTCTATAATACCTCTTTCTCTTCATTTTTCTCTTACTGTTCTTTGTGTTTTATAAATAAATTTATTATTTAGCATACATTAATTTTATTTCATTTGGATCAGTTATCCTTCATTAAGACAGTTTTTCCCCATATGATATTTGATGAACTTTATATCAAATTAACTCAAGATACAGAAGACCATGGGATAGTCAGTGGAACTGATGTTAGGTTGGGGTGGAACTGAGGTGGTTCAAGTTGATGCTGTATTAGGTCGGGGCTGATGAAATCTTGACTGTTTGACTATTTCAATAAAATAAAATTGAAGTTTTATTTGAAATCTGTGAAATGTACTGCTTACTTCTAGATGAGGTAAAGAATCTGAAGAGAAAGTATTTAGGCAGAAAACATTCTATGCATTTTTACCGCTGACACAATCCTAAGAAAGTAAAATGCAAATGACTACAAAGGATTATAATCTGAATACCAGGCACAACATTTATCTATTTGGATTAGATAAATGTAAGCCAAAGAGCAATATTTCTGCATGTTTTTGTCTGGGAGTGATTACATTGGAGTGCTGGGTGATTTCTGAAATATGATAATTTTCTGGGTCTTTATCTGTGCCTGCAGAGGGCCAGGTTGCTGTTCCCTTTCTTGGTGATTTACTCAAATGCTCTGAAATCTTTCTGCACTTCTTTCTTCCTCCATAATAAAAATTGTTGCTCTGGCACAAAATAACAGCTTTAAAGAATAGATATGTGATAAAGGAAATGGAGATGGCATGCAGAATAGACATATGAGATGGTGCAACCGTTAAGTATTTGAATAGTTGTGATTTGGAAGAAAGGTTTATAATCCATCTAGCATTTGTTATTTGGTTATTATGTGGCGGGCATTGTGTTCTGTGGATCTATGCTAAATCCATGTGAAGGAAGTAAAGTGTAGGTATACTCTATTGAAGCTTACGTGCAAATATAGGTTATATGTAAATACTACACCATTTTGCCAATTTAAATAAGCTGTTTTTAAAAAAATTTTTTTCAATGACTTTATTGTTCTTCAATACAGTTGTCTGCACTTTCTAACTGCCCCCTCCCCCCCTGCATAAATAAGGTTCTTGAGCATCCATGGATTTGGGTTTCCTGGGAGGTCCTGGAACCAATTCCCCGTGGATACCAAAAAACACCTACATTTGAAAAGACATTAGCCTGTTGATATAAGGTATAATTTTTGGCCATGATCTCCAGATAACAAATTGAGAAATGGCCTCATTACTCTTTGTTAGTTTTACATGAACAACCTTTCAAATCAGTGACGAAGATAAATCAAAATGGTGTTTACAGAGCCTTCAAAGTCTCTGAAAATTTTCCGTAAATGTGTTTATCTTAGAAGTACTTAAACATTAATTATACCCCTATACTCTTTTTCTAAGAATTCAGGCACTCTATACAATACCTACAACTTGCTGAATATTGTTAAAAATTAGAAAGTCTGAAAGTGACAATCCCTAGAAAGAAGCTAACTCACTTTTATTTCTATAAGCATTTTAGTGAATGTTGCTCATGAAAACCTTACATAGCTCCAGGGATGGGCAATTAGTGTCGACCTTTCCTTCCCCCTTTCCTTTTTTCTTTCTCTCCCTTTCTTCCTCTCCCTTCCTTTCCTGTTTGTCTCTCTCTTTCTTTTGGGCTATCTTTCTCTCGTGTTTTCTTTCTCTTGCTTTCCTTTTATTTTTTCTTTCATAGTTATGTTAATAAAATAGTTCTTTCTGAAATGTTTTGCTTAGCAGCCCAGCACTTAACCTAATATTATTTGACTAACCTTGGAGAATGATTTGGTCATTAGAGAAGTATATAAGGTATTCAGACTAAGTTGTCCTTGTCTTTAATTAGATACTGATTAAGCATGTTTGGTAATTTGGAAAAAATAAAATTAAGCAATAATTAATTAAAAGTTTGTTGTTTCTTTTCTCTTCCTCTTAACTTTCTATTTCTTGGGAAGGAGAGAGGATATAATTTTGTACTGTATAAAATCCTGGCCGGAACTAGACTTAATATGACAGATGATCACCTAAGTAATCAAGAGAAACTATAAACTCCTCTTACCAGGTTAACTTGGCATCATTGCTGACTTAGGGAGCCTTTTTCTATGACCAGACTATGCTCTCATTTAGACTTTTGAACTTCCCAAACTTTGTGGCATAAAATAGATCTCACTTAAAGTTAAACACATAATTTCCTAAAGAAAACTTTTTATTTTTAAAGTGATAAAAATAATTTCTATTCACTAACAGGAAGTAAATAACATTTTTAAAGAGAATAGATGCACAGCTACTAGATGGCCCGACTGTTGTCAAAATTACTTCTAGCACATTTCCACCAGATGGCACCCCCTTTTTGAACTTTGGGAAGAAATTCTGAGCGTGAAGGAAAGCCACTGTCATTTTAGAAATGAGATTGGCTCCAGAAAAGATCTCTAGCCAATGGAACTGGATCAATAGCAAATAATGTTTGGTACTACTTTAAAAACTATTCTAAGATGCTCCCAAAGTAAAATGCATACTTAATAATATGTTTAATTTGGGAAAAACAAATCCTGCATCAGTAAAGCCAGTCCTAGTTTAACCTGAGCTCCCCAGGACTTAAGTTCCATTATATTATAGTTTTCACATGCTCTTTCTAATTGGCTCTCATTTGAGTACCTCCTTTAACTTCAGTAAAGTGCAGCAACCAGAGTATATTTAGCAACTGAGTGTCTTAAACCAAGATTTGATTTAATTTGTAAATCAACCATCAACTTGCCAGTCAAAAATTCCTATGTAAACACTTTAACATTTTGTCCAAAACCATGGGGCTGGCAGTGTGCATCTTCCAAGCTCAATGATATGGGGCCAAGTCTGCTGGCTGCACACTTCTTGTCCATGCATGTGGCTCTCTCTGATTCTCTGATGAAACTCTCACATTGTCCTTGTTGCCCTTTCTTGGTGGCCTTTTCGTGAGGAAAGGGCGTAACATGCCTTACCAGATGTCACCCCAATGCAATCAGTGGTGGAAAATCATCCAGTTTCACAGTCCTGTATTCACTAAAGACATTAATTTTTACTGAGTAGGGTTCAAATTTGATGATGTCTTTTGTTTTCCTTGGATGATAAATAAGCATGCTGAGAACTTGGGAACAGATCTTTGTCGTTTAGAGAGAACAAGAGCAAGTGAGAAAGATCCATCTAAAAATACATATTTGAGGCTGTGAGGCAAGGCTCTTGTACCTCTTGCTGCTCATAGACTATGTCCTGAGCTTGGTATTCAGTGAAGTTACTGAGGACTGTCAGGGAGGAGGGTGGGTTCCCAGGATAAGACTTAGCTAGAACTAGGAAGGGTTTCCAGAAATGCTTTTTATGACATTTGCTTAAAAATGATATGTGCTCTGTCCAGGTGTCTCAGTTGATTGGAGCTTCCCATACACCAAAAGGTTGCAGGTTTGATCCCCAGTCAGGACATATACCTAGGTTGTGTGTTTGATCCCTAGTAGGCCATCTGCAAGAGGCAACTGATCGATGTTTCTCTCTTACATCAATGTTTCTCTCTCTCTCTTCCTTTCTCTCTAAAATCAGTGAAAATATATCCTCAAGCAAGCCTTAAAAAGAAAAATACATCTAAAAATGTGATATTCATATAATCCCATATTCCCTTACATGTGGATGCTTGGTTTGATAACTTTTTCTTATCTCTGAATTTGTTCAAGGACAAGATAATTAGTATCTCACCTTTTAAGATAAAATGGAAAAAAAAGAGAAACTTAAGATTTTTATAATTGTTTTCTTTCAAATGTTGTTGCTTGTTTTCTCCTAGTATGACCTGTACTTTAGACCAATGTCGTGTTATTTGATTTTTAGAATGAAAGTATCAATTGTAATATATGTTAGGCTTATAGAAGATGTGTTTTTGAAAAATATTCTATAAGAAAACCTAATTTGATTCCACCATGATAAAAGTATTTACTCTATCTACATGGTTGCTGGATTAACAAATAAAAATACAATATGCCTTGTTAAGTTTGAGTTTCAGATAAATAATGCATAAGTTTTTAGCATAAATATTCCCCATGCACTATTGGAGACATATTTATACTAAAACTATTTGTGGTTTATCTGAAATGCAAATCTAAATGAGTATTCTGTGTTTTGTCTGTCAACTCCACCTGGCAGGTGACTCTTCTAGATGTGACCTTACTCAGAGTTGCCACATCAAGGACTGTGATAAAACTTCTACATGGACCGAGCCTTTAAGATCTCTCAACCTTTCCGTCAACATCTTACTCTTCAAGGTTGAGCTCTTAGTCTTAAGAAGTGAACCACTGTAGTTTGCTGTGGTTGGGGAAAATTCCACACTAATTTCATTTGGAATTGCAGAGCCAATGTGAAAGAAAGTGGCCAGAGTGGTTCCTGGATTCTCCAAAGACAGCCTCCTGAATGACAGCTATGCCTGAAGTAGCTGTCCAAACTTTGGTTCACAGGGTTACATTAAATAAACTCCCTGAGGACCCCTGGGTTGTGAGTATTCAGACTAACCTTCATTTTGATCTTCCCTAGCAGGAAACAGTCCTGGGAAGAAGTTATCTAGCATGATGATCCTCATATTTTACCTCTGTTCTCCATACCCCCATTCCTTGCTACAGAGAGTACAAATTTGTCATGCTAGTCACAGGGAGTTTGTCTGGGATGAAACCAATCCCGTGTTGTTTCTTTTCCTTATTAGTAGAAGAAGTGATATGGGCCTTAGACCTGTGTTCAAATCACATATTTGTTTCTCTCCCTCAGGGTAACCTATAAGCCTTTTTTTAGAAATATTGCAAACAGAATTTTTCTTGAAGAAGAGGGAAAAAAATTATAGCTTAGAAAACCTTCTTGTAACCCACTTACAAATATTTAACTTTGCTTTAACATATACTTAAAATATATGATAATCAATTATGTGTATAGCATTATTTTTAACATTAGTAGGTAATGCATATACAAAGATAAAAAATTAGAATTCTTACCTCATCTAAGGTTATAATCAAACAGGGGAGGTGGATATATGCATATGAATTAGTTAAGCAATGATGCAATGTAGTGTATGAGCAAATGCCAAACTTGTTCATAGAAAGAACAGATGTATAGTATTCATTGAAGTGGGTAATCCTAGTAGACTTGAGAGGAGCTTGAGGGATGGGTTTCATGGCAATTACTGAACATGGAGGGATAGAAAACAGTATGAAGGAACATTGAGAAACAGCAGGTGCACTTGAGGGTCAGTGAGGACCAGGTTTCCATGAAGGACAGAATCCCTGTTCAGGCAAATGTGTAGATATATTTGTATAAGGAAAACAATGCAATACTATAACAGGGTAAGGAGTTTGTACTTGGTTCTATAGGCTATGAAGAGAGAACTACTGGAAATTTTGGAATCACAGAACGATAGGATGAAAGTGCTTTGGAAACAATCTGTAAGCAGGAGAAGGGGGGTGAATTTGCACAGTGTGTGAGGTGATCATGCATATTCATTCAGTATTCATCTGAAAACGAACACAAGATTTTTAACGCCTGTAAATCACTAAATGTAAAGCATACTAAATGTACACAGAAACACGTATCATGTGCATGTAAAGCCTACTCTCTTCTCTCCACTTCCCAACAAATTACTCTTCGCTATGACGTGCAATCCCCAAGAGAAGCACACTGAAAGCTGAATTTCCTGTGCTACCTCTATTCTTTGATTGCCTGCATCTAGTTTGTGTGCTGTGTTCATTCAGTATCTTGCTATTCCATCATCACTCTGTTGCAAAAGAGGAGGGGGAACTCTAGCTCTTCTAGTACAGGAAGAGCTTTTTATTTTCATTTCTTTTTGTTGATTCTTCAAGGCTTAATGTTTATAAATAAATTACATCAGAAAGAATGTTCTCCCTTTCAAGTGACATGGTTAAGTGTTAAAGGAAATCTTCGCTGCAGTCAATTCCAGAACAATTCTTAGAGACCTTAGGAATGCAAAACCCGTTTGTTGTGTGCAAATGAGAAATAAGTTATTTAAAAAAAAACCACACATGTATTTTAAGGGAAAAGCAAATAAATCTAGCATGGCGAGATTGCTGATGCTTTCAGTATAAATAGGAAGTGTGCCGTAAATAACACATAGATTTGAAATTTAGTTCTAACCAGTTTTTCCAGAACCCCAAGAAAAAAACAGAATAGGAATAAGATTATTATTCAAAATATTTGAAGTTCCAAAACAGATTTCCTGTTATTGTAGTACCTATAACTTCTTCTGTATTGTCTTAATTCCAAAGTCCTCTGAGCTATGTCTCTACAATGAAATAAAAATAAAGATGAAAACTGATTTAATTCACATATTTGCCTTAATTCTCTCATGTGATTTGGCAAATGAAGAAGTCATTCTCTGTATTAATCAGTGTTCTTCAGAGAAGCAGAAACAATAAGATATATTGGCACCAGGGAAACCAATGATGAGTTCCAGTCTGAGTTAAAAACCTGAGAACCAGGAGTTCTCAAGTCTGAGACAGAAGGTGGAGGTCTCAGCTCAGGCAGAGAGTGAAGTTGCTCTGCCCATGCCTTTTTGTTCTATTCAGGCCCTCAAGGGACTGGGTGATACCTATTTGCATTGTTGAGGGCAATGTACTTTACTCAGTTCACCTACTGAAATGTTAATCTCTTCTAGAAACACCTTCTCAGACACACCCAGAAATAATGCTTTACCAGCTACCTGAGCATCCCTTAGCTCAGTCAAGTTGACGCATAAAATTAACCATCACAATCTCACTGGCTTTAGTGTATAAGTAAATAGTTCAAATATGACTTAAATGGTGATCTTTCAGAAGAAATTAAACTACCCTTTTGTCTCAAATACCATTCAACTTTATTCAAATTTACATTTGGAAATGAGAAGAAAGACATTGAATACGCAGTCTATTATTTATGTACTTACTAATCTGATAAGTACTATAAAGGAAAATTGTAGATTGTTATTATAAAATCTAATAGGAGGAAACTTATGCATTCAAGGGGATACCCCGAGGGAGTGACATTTAAGTTAAAATTGCAAGATTGATCAGTTTTAGGTAGGTGAAGGAAGATGAGTAGCAGGGGAGAAAATGTGTCAGCAGAGGGAACTACACATGGGAAGAACTATAAGCAGGAAGAAGCTAGCACAAGAGTAATGTGGCGGACAATCCAGTGTTGTTGCAGGGCAGAAAATTGTGGTGAATCACACATTTACATATATGTAAATATGTATATTAACTACATATATGTAAGTGTGGAACTACATATATGCAAATACGTACATTTACAATTACTAGTTTCCTGTCTGCCCTCAGATGCCTCCCTGTCCCACTGACTTTAGAACTTTACCATATGGCATTCTTTGGACAATGGGAAGATATGAGTGAACATGACATTTTTCATATATGAACTAAAGCTTTAATTGCCATGATATAGCTTAGCAGGAGCCTTCTTTCTTCTTTCTGCCTTCATAGCAGAGCATGCACTGGATGGGGGCTGATCCGTTTGGCCTTCATCCTCCTCAATGTGGAGACAGTGGTGAGAATCACATTTTCCCACAGCCTAGAGAAGGGTCACCAAGAGAGAGCTGGCCCAGAGTTGACATGTACTGTAAGTGACAAATGACCTTTTGGTTAAAAGGCATGAGACTTTGGAGATTTTGGTATCATGAATTCAATGACAGCTGAATGATATTAAAGAAGGAAAAAACCAGAGAGATACAAAAAGACCAAGATATGCAGAGAATTTTAGATGATATTAAGGATTTTGGTTTATCTCAAGAATGGTAGAAAGTCACTGAAGCCAGGTATTGGCATAATTAGAATATTATTATAAAAGAAAAGAAATTGTGCTAGCCATACCCCCATCCACTGTCCCCCCACCCCACCCCAGGATGAAAATACAAGTAACCTTGGTAAGTTATAGCAGTAAAGAAGACTATCTAAAATTTATCAAGTAGCTAAAATCACTAGGCTTTCTTTTAAGCACTTTATCTGCAATAGCTAATGAAATCTTCACAATGAAGTAGGCTATTTTATCATGAGGAAATTGAAAAACAAGGAAGATAAGCAAATTTCCCAAGGTTCCAGATGTGTTAAATGGTAGAGCCAGGAATCAAGCTTCAACAATATGACTTTACTGCCTAAGTTCTCAGCCACAGAAAACCAGAGGAGAGATAAACTAGGGCTGAGGAAAGAGATATAGAGAATTATATAGAGTTGAGACATATTCACAAAATAGAAATCTCAAGGCTTGTTTTTTTTTGACTAGCTGTGGGAGATAAGAGAGGGAAATTGCAAAGATGATTTCCAGATTTGTGAAATGGGTAATAGACAGAGAGGGGACACTGGAGAGGATGAGTTGGGAGGAGAAGGTCTTAATTTAGATTGTAAACTGCTTAAGGGTAGAAACTGTGTTATCAAGCATTTGCTTGTGTGTTGCAGTGACTCAGTGATGACTTATAAATTGATGAATCATATATTTACAAAAATCTATTTTAAAGTATCATGGGACTGGTATAACATTTTTTCTTGAACAAAGATCAGTTTTTCTTAAGGGCTTCTATTGATAGAGTTCACAGACTTGAATCAGAGAGAATGAACTCTCATGTTTGGCAAGAACGTTTCCTCCAACACAGAAGGTTAGTGCCTGTGCTGTGACTTTGTACTTCAACACTACCTCTTTATTAGTGGAAAATGCTAATTCCTGAGATGTAACCACATGTTATTTGGCAACTTTGTTGCTATATTAGAACAAATTTAATGTGATTCACAGTTTCAACATAAAACAGCATTTATATTGTAAGTTTAATAGTGAAGGGACAGGCATTTACCCTGGGACAGCTTGGTGCCGACACTATGTTAACAGGTATCACACAGGTATTTCATTGAGTGCTCACACCCGTTCTTTCACAAATTGCAAGTGCTTGGCCTTGGTCACAATTTCTTCCTATTGCATTACATAGCTGGATTATCATAGTCATTAGATCATACAATTGTTTTGAGAAAATTTTAGTATTTTATAGTGTTTATTGAGCATAAAAATAAATATAAACTTTCTTTAAACTAACAGAAATTCATTTAATCAAATTATGCTGCTGTTTTATACAGAAATCACTTAAGGAAGCTGGAGTCTTTTAGAATTAATGCTGTCAAGTTGTTCCATATATTATAGGGCCCAGGAAAGACTTGCTGCCCTTACACTGTAATGACAGGTACTATCCCTTTGTCTGTCTCTCCTTCTTTGCTGGGGTTAGGGCAACCTAACTGTCTTCTGCTGAGACACTAAAACACACTCTGGGAGCAATGTAGGAACCCTATGTACAGAGAGCCATGGGTCCGTCAGGCCAGAAGGAAACAGAGAATGGAATAAGACTGACATGAGGAGGCCAAGAAAAAGATTATCACTTGTGCTTCATCTGTCTGCCTGAGGGAAACGTGTAGTCAAGGCAACATAGAAAACATCCAACCATCAGTGTGGCAGAACTACCCTTGATCATATCAGATGGATTACAAATTCTAACAGAAATCAATCACCGATCAGAGTGGTTACCAACCACAAATAACTGTTAGGTTCTACAGGTGCCGTCTAGCTGAATATCAGTGTTGGCAGTCATTTGCTAAGTGTGGTATGTGTGAGTTTTAAGAAGGCTGGAGCTGCTCACACTGTATAGAATTGTACACCTGTCTCTCTAATGGGAAATAATTAATTTGAGATGGAATACAATGGTATGTTTTAACAGTCAAGTAGGTCACCCTTCAGAGAGGTATTTGTTAATAAAATTTAATAATTGTATTATTCCAAGACCTTGTGTATATATTTTTAAGACTGTGATTTATGAAGCACTTCCATGTCTGTATTCTCACCTGATCTTCATAAGATTCCAAAGAGGTAGACAGGATAGAGAGGTTAAGTAATTTGCCCAAAGATGCATGGTTAGTAAGCAGTGTAGTCATGACGAGACATGGGTTCTTTCAGAAAGCTGTGAAATTGTGAAAATTAACTAGTGGGTTTCTCATAAAAAATTGAATAACTTCTGAACAACAGGGGTTCAAAATTATACTAAAAAGTAACTAGTAAGAATTAATATTTTTCTTAGGAAATAATAGTGAAGTAAGATAAATTCTGACATTTTTGTATTTGTGCTTATGAAAATAAATAGAATAGCACATATTTTGTTAGCCTGTCCAGGTAAGTTATCTTAATTCTGTGAAAAACCTATTTATTTCTACCCACTATCCAGTTGTAGATTTCTAAATACAATTTTTCCAATAAAATAAATTAGGAGTTTTTGGAGAAATGGCTGATTTTAGAGCTGGGACAGTAATAATGCAAGATCAGTCTGGACCATTTTATAGAGGCAGAAAGTAAAGAAGTGTGGAAATACCACCCACCCAACCAACAAACAAGAAAAACGGAAACAAGAGAATCGGGGCACATAGAAGGGACACCAGGAGCCCATCTGAAAGAGCTCCCAATGGCCACAGCTGGAACAATTAGAACAACCAAACAATTAGATTATAATATAAAATATAAAATAAATGTCCATGAGTCCATAATAAATAATCTATTATTGAATAAATAATTGGTTGAAAGAGACAAATCTTTCTTACATAGAAATTTCAAATAATCTAAGTATATAATCCTCTCTCCAGGAGATGGAGTTTACCCCCTCTTTCCATTTGAGTGTGGGCTAAATTTAGTGACTTTCTTCCAAAGAATAGTGTACGAAAAGGGAAGAAATAGGAACTTTGCCCTAGAGAAACCTGGCAAACACTGCCTTAGCCAAATGATCAAGGTAGACTTACTTCATGTTCATGTCAAGTGCCCTCTATATGGTCTGTTGCAAGGGCACTTCATTTTTGATATAATCTTTCCAAAAACCTAAAACCTTAGTGTATCTATGAAGAAAGCATTAGACTCAAACTGAATGACATTCTATAAAATGTCTGTCAGAACTCACAACTGTCAAGGTTGTGAAAGACAGGAAAGACTGAGAAACTGTCATGGACCAGAGGAACTTAATTAGAATGTGACAGATCAACGTAGTGTGGAATCCTGGATTGGATACTGAAACAGAAATTGGACATTAATGGAAAAACTGGTGAAATCTGCATTAAGTCTGGGGTTTAGTTAATAATAAAGTAACAATATTGATTTCTTAGTTTTGACAAACATACCACGGTAAATTAAGATTACATAAGGGGATACTGAAACTGGGGTATGGGAATTCTCTGTATTATCTTTGCAACTCTTCCATAAATAAAACATTATTCCAAAATTATAAAAAGGTTGTTAAAAACAAACTATTTATTTTAAAGAAATCCCTTGGGTACATGTGGCTCCATGTATGTGTCCATATGTGTGTACATGAATGCCAAAAAGGAGAATTTAGCATATTACTGACAATTTCATATTGAGTAATAGTGACAACTATTTTTAGTTTGATGCTGCTATTATACTTTGGCCATTTTTGTGTGTTTTCATAAACTCACATGGCCTGTATGAGCATATTTTCATACTGACATGTATATCTTCACATGTATTTATTTTTATTCAGCTGTGAAATGAAAGTGTTTTAAATGACAGCTTTTTTGATCATTAAAGATCCTTCTATCTAGGGACAGGAGCCAATGGACAGCCAGAACACATACATGTCTTTATTAACTATGATTAATAAAAGGAATCCCTGTTCTAAAATATCAGCACCAGAGGTGTCTGTATCCACTGCTAATTCTGATGAAGGGAAGAGCCTCTGGAAGTTTTAATGGATAGAACAGTACTCTTGTTTTTCAGCAGCAGCGAAAGCATCAGATCAAAATTTTTACAGCCCGCTGGAGCCCTCAGACCTTTCTCAGTTTTTGTCTCTGGTGACAATCAAATCATGAAGTCATCATAATGGCAAATAATATCTCTGGCTTGATAAAAATAACTTGGCATGTATCACCGTTCTATAGTGATATGAATAGTGTGAATGAAAAATTGTAAAAGTAGAACTGGCCATTTAGTAAATGAGAAGAGAATTGTAAAATACCAGTATTTTCTGCAAAGCTTTGTTGTTCAAGTTCATTTTAGTATTTGTTGGAGGGAAGAAAAAGAATGATGTATTGAGTTCTTCCTGGTGAATTATTAATATATCAATAAAATTACCAGTGCATGGCTTTTATATCTCTACACTAATCTGGCCCTATGCGTGAGCTCTAACCTACTTTTCATGTCTAAATAATTTCTAGACTGACAATATTTTTGTTTATATTCTCAGATTTTCTCAGTCAATTCCTCTTTCAGACTGTGTTTATATAGTATGCCAAATCCAAGTAAATTCAATTTTAAAAAACCCACATTGATCCTGTTGGGTGTTTGACAAAATCACTTGACTGATGACTGATCTTGTTCCCATCTCTCGAGTAGTTTTGTAAACACAGCCTCTTTCCTGCCAAATGACAGTTTTGGGGTTTTCTTCTTGACTTCAGTGACTACAAGATAGACACAGACAATTTTCCATAATGCTATACTTCTAGACAATGATGGAAACATTCCTCTAATTATCCTAATATTCAGAAATATACTGACAATTTGTTGCCTTTTTTCCTTATATTCAAGAATTTTATATTGATTAGCTGTCTCACATGTTCTTATATAAAATCATGAAAAAATAAAGCTGTGAAATAAACTAATTTTTAAAAAATGGAATAACCAAATTTTTTTTAAAATATAGAAACTAAAGCATTAAAATCCATTATCACATCGACAATGCTTCTCAAGTGGTAAAATCATCACTAAACCGTGAAAGGATGCATTTGTAATTATTAATCATTATACTAAATAGGTTACTAACAAATATGTCAAGATTAGCAACTTATGGTTTCTGATTTTACATATAAGATTTCTCCTATTTTTTTTTTAAGAAAAAATAATTCTTTGGTGAGAAATGTCTTCGCTGAAGGATATCAACTTCTTTCCTGAGGATATATTAGGCAGATTTTACTGCTTTTTTCATTTCTTCCTCTTGAGTTATGGGCTCTCAAATCTGATCCTTAAGATTTGTACTCTTGACTATGAGACCAGTGAGATATAATTATTTCTCGTCCAAACTCTCTGCTGTTAGTACCCACTGAGCTTTGTGGGACAAGGTTTTAGTGAGGCAGCTATATGTACACAGGACAGGGTCTTCGACATGAAACTTTGGGAAAGCGCCCACTCTCCCCAGTTTGGTGTTGCCAATGCAATAAATATTGGGAAGTAAGAATGAGGGAGAAGGATAGAATGGAAATTTCCAAGACTATGCTAACAATAAAATGCTTACCAAGGACATTTTCCAGAGTTATCTGATTCTGAGGTGTAATAAATTCTCTAGTAAGATTTTGTGGAAATTTATACAGTAATAAGACTTTGTGTTAATGGGCTCTGAAACAGAGGCAACAAAATGTTCTCTCTTTCTCTCTCTCTCATTTGTTTGTCCCAAGTGTAATCTTTAGTCAGAATTCTTGCTCCTGATTTCACCCTTGAGAGTGTTTTGGGAGTTAGCTTAGTGAAAACTTAACTTTTTGGCTCACCTTTATGACTAATGGTGAGATGTTATAAAATAATATTTTTGAGGCAGTAAATTTTAAAATATAAGCTTTTGGTTGCATGTGAGCAAGGTAACACTTTTTTTTACTTTTTTTTTTTCAGGTATTCTCTACCATTTCTAAATCCATTGTGATTTTTTTCCAGAAATAGTTTTTGTGAAAGTATAAAGAGGTCTTGCCAAGGATCTTGTAAAGTCATGTCTGAGGAACTCAAACGCAAGCGTCCTGATTCTGTCCCTCTGGGAATGTGAGTAAGAGGGGGAACAAAAGATGAGTCTCTTCTGTCATCCAGAAAACTAAAAATATACTGAATATTTTGAGAAACAGCAAATGGTATTAAAATGTTTGAGGATATGTAATGGAATTTATATTCTCTGGTTTTTGAAGTAATATACATTTATTATAGATATTTAAAAAATACAGGAAGGGGAAAGGAAGAAACTGTTCAATCAAAATCTTCTAGAAATAATGTTAACATTTTGTATTTTTTCTTTTAAATTTTTTTCCCTGTGAAATTATTTTTAATACTTATACCTTTAAAATTCTGGAATAAAAATAATCTTAGAGTCATTTTGTTTTACTTAGAAAAAATGAAAAAAATTCTCTTTCTTGTACCATTATCATTGGTTTAGTGCTTCTTTGAGAGTAATGCTTCATCTTCCTTAAAGGTTGACTTTTAAAGAAGAAATGTACCTAATCTTCTTCTTTTCTTTTCTTTTTAAATTGAATTTATTGAGGTTACATTGGTTAATAAAATTATATAGATTTCAGGGGTACAGTTCTATAATACATCATCTGCATATTGTATACTGTGTTCATCAACCCATGTGAAATCTCCTTCCATCACCATTTATCCTTCCCTTAACCCTCTTCTACCTCCCCACCCCCTCTTACCAAACTCTGGTAAACACCATACTCTTGTCTGTGTCTATGAGGGCTTTTTTTTTTTTTTTTTTGATTAATCCCTTTGTCTTCTCACCCAGACCTGTGTTTTTCTGAAGTTTACCATTTATATAGGTATACACCTTTGAATCTCAATCCAATCTTTGGAATAAATTCAGAGCAAAAAAGAATTCTCTGATATTTATCTTTTTAATTTATTAAAAAAACTTTTTATTGTTCAATTACAGTTGTCCCCATTTTTCCCCATTTTGCTCCCCTGCGCTACCCACCCCCCATCTTCCACATTCAATACTCCCCTCCCACCCTACCTCCCCTCCCACCCCCCTTCCATTGTCTTTGTCCATGGGTTATTTATATATGTTCCTTCACTAGACTCTTTCCTTTCTTTCTCCCATTATCCCCTCCCCCCTCCCCTCTGGTCTCTGTCAGTTTGTTCTTTATTTTCTTGTCTCTGGTTCTATTTTGCTTGCTTGTTTGTTTTGTTGATTAGATTCTACTTATAGGTGAGATCATGTGGTATTTGTCTTTCATTGCCTGGCTTATTTCACTGAGCATAATATTCTCCTGATTCATTCATGCTGTCACTAATGGTAATAGTTCCTTCTTTCTTTCTGCTGCTTAGTATTCCATTGTGTAAATGTACCATAGTTTTTTGATCCACTCATTTGCTGATGAACAGATTCACAGAAATGGAGATCACATGGAGGGTTATCAGAGGAGAGAGGGAGGGGGGGGCAATGGGGGAAAAGGTACAGGGAATAAAAAACATAAATGGTGGGTACAAAATAGACAGGGGGAGGATAAGAATAGTACAGGAAATGGAGAAGCCAAAGAACTTATATGTGTGACCCATGGATATGAACTAAGGGGGGTGCTGGCAGGAGGTGGGGTACAGGTGGAGGGGAATAAAAGGCAGACAAGAAGGGGACAACTGTAATAGTATAATCAATAAAACATTTTTAAAAATGCTTTTTCTGCATCTATTGATAAGAGCAGCATATGATTTGAATCATGTTTTATTAATATAACACATGAACAAAAAAGATAAATTATATTTGTCTTTTAAAAGGAAGATGGTTATGGAGCAAATTACATTGGTTGAGGATGAAATAAGAACACGCTGAATTCTGTGTAAACATTCTCTATTCAGGATTATTCCATGGGCCCCAATATTTTGTTTAAAATCACCACAAATCTTAGACTTACTTGGAGTATTCAAGACTTTAGCTTTTTTGCCATCAAGATGAAGAATCATTGATTCAAGCATTTACTCACTTTCTCTTGGGACAGGTTAGAGGAGGAGGTAGGAGGAGGGGCAAAGTGCTGTTGAGGCCAGCACTTTGGTTCAGTTATCATCAGTTTTTTTCAGTGACCACAGGTTGAACTTCTAATTGCAGCCAGCTTTCTCAAAATACTTGTTTTTGGTCACAAAGGGAAATAAAATGAGGGCGGCTGATGAGTCAGTCCACATTCTTTAAAGTTACTAGCAAAACAATTTTCCTAAGGAGGGGTGGCAGTGTCATCTTTATCTTGAAAGAACACACCTTCAAAAATTGCATCACATGGTGAATTTGAAGTAAAAGATGAGGCAGGCATTGTCAATTTATTTAATCAGTGGTTCTAGTGGTTCTCTATCTTCTTTTATAGCTAGGATCCACCACAGCAAAGCAGTAGTAGTGCTGGGATTTCCTGGACACCCCTGAGAAACCCAGCTGCCAGTGACAGCTTGAGGCTTCTTTTCCTAAAGCACAGTTGCTGGGTGTCACCCTGAAGTGGTGGTTTCTAAGGTGGAGTTGGTTGAAAGAAGGTAGTGCTTTTGACTTAGGCCATAAAATACAGTATTTGGGTTAGGGCTAATGAGAATTATTAGAAATGCTTCATTGAGGATCCTAGTGAACCAAGCGAGAGCCAGTCCCTTCATGTCTCTGAAGAAATAGACTTCAAAGGAGAGGTGATCCTGAAGAATTTAAGGTCTCTTTCTATACAGGCTCAGAATATGCTGTACAGGACAAACAATGGGTAACTTCATGTTAATAGGTTTAATTATTGGTTTTAGCTGATATAATTATGTGAATTAATTGGATATAACAATGATGTACAGAGCACCCCTCAAGAGTAATAAAATTGTCATGATTTGATTAGAAATAAGAGGTTTACATAAATGAAATAATGATATCCATTTTAGATTATTTCTGTACAAAAGAAAGCAATGCAATCAAAAGGAAGTGTAGTTTCAAAGTGCCTTGTTTGGCTCTCTGTTTGGGTTTATACAGAATACATGTTTCTTAAATTATATGAAAATACATAGATTAATTTCCATTTCCTATTAGCCTAGAGAAATAAGTCATCACAAGAAAGAAAGGAAGACCTTGGGATAGGCTAAAATCCATAGTACTGCAAATTAAAGTTTTATTTTGATGCCAGTAATTTTTTATTTTTATTAATTTTTTTGTTCCATTTTATTTTTTAATTTTTTAAAGTATTTTTATTGATTATTCTATTACAGTTTTCCCAATTTTCCCCCTTTATCCTCCCTCCATCCTGCACCCCTCAAGCCCTCCAGCATTCTCCCACCCTTAGTTCATGTCCATGGGTTGTACATATAAGTTCTTTGAGTTCTCTGTTTCCTATACCATTTTTTATCTCTCCCCATCTATTTTATGCTTCTTCTTCCCTGTGCTTTCCCCTCATTCCTCCCTTCCTCCTCCCCACTGAAATCCCTCCGTGTGATGTCCATTTCCCTGATTCTGTTCCTGTTCTGGTTGTTTGCTTTTTTTTTTTTTTTTTAATATTCATTTGTTGATAGTTGTGAGTTTGTTGTCACTTTATCGTTCATATTTTTTATCTTCTTTTTCTTAGATAAGTCCCTTTAACATTTCATATAGTAATGGCTTGGTGCTAATGAACTCCTTTAACTTGACCTTATCTGGGTCAAGATAGGAGTTCTTAGTGAACTCCTTTAACTTGACTGTATCTTCCCTTCCATTCTAAATGAAAGCTTTGCTGGATAGAGTATTCTTGGGTGTAGGTCCTTGCCTTTCATGACTTCAAATACTTCTTTCCAGCCCCTTCTTTTCTAGAAGGTTTCTTTTGAGAAATCACCTGATAGTCTTATGGGCACTCCTTTGTAGGTAACTCTCTCCCTTCCTCTTGCTGCTTTTAGGGTTCTCTATTTATCTTTAATCTTGGGTAACTTAAATGATGATGTGCCTTGGTGTGTTCATCATTGGGTCCAACTTCTTTGGGACTCTCTGAGCTTCCTGGACTTCCTGGAAGTCTATTTCCTTCACCAGATTGGGGCAGTTTTTCGCCATTATTTGTTCAAATAAGTTTTCAATTTATTGCTGTTGTTCTTCTCCTTCTGGCATCCCTATAATTCAGATATTGGGTCATTTCAGGTTGTCCCAGAGGTTCGTAAGTCTCTCTTCACTTTTTTAAATTTTTGTTTGTTCATTCTGTTCTGGTTGGATATTTATCTTTCCCTTTTGTTCCAAATCATTGCTTTGAGTCCTGGTTTCCTTCCTGTCACCGTTGGTTCCCTGAATATTTAGCTTTATTTCACTTAGGGTATCTTTCATCTGTTTTTTCATTTTTTGACCAAGCTCAATCAGTTCTGTGAGCATTTTGATTACCAGGGCTTTAAATTCTCCATCAGATAGGTTGGCTATCTCCTCATCGCTTAGCTCTCTTTCTGACATTTTGCTCTGCTCTTTCATTTGGGCCATATTTCTTTGTCTCAGTGCACTGGTCTGGATGTTTTGGTTGACTTTTTCTTTAATTATTTGGTTGTTGGAGTTCAATGCAGTTTGATTTTCTGGCACCTCTGGTTGTTTATTGATTTTAGTTTGGTTGTTATCCTCCTTTTGAATGTGTGAAGAATTGAAGGGTTTCTACATACACCTCCATCTTGGCTGGAACTCTGATACCAGTAGTTTTTTAAAAGGGAAAACAAGAAAGATGATTTTTCTCCTTTGAAATAGGCTTTCCATATTATTGTTCATATTTGAGAGAACTTGAAAATTATTTTTCTAGTATACACATTTCTGCTCAAATTAAAAAATTACAAAGCATCTTTTTCTCTACCAGACAGCTGTTTGCCATTAAAATAATGGACTTTGAAATTCAATCTTTAAAACATGTGCAAATATTTATATATCTGCAACTTAGGAAAAATGTTTTCCCAACACTTTTAACAAAAACCTTTAATCTCTGCTTAATTTTATGTTATTGTAACATTTCAGGTGTCTCTTAAGAGATAGTTTAAGATTCCATCTTAAAATAACATTGATTTTATCCAGCCAAAAATCTGAGGTAGCTTAGTAGTTTCAGATTATTTAGTCAAAGCTGCCTACTAGGTATTTCTTTATATTTTTGGTCATGTCTTTATTATAGCTTCAATTATCCCTAAATAATTATGAAATGTTAAATTATCAATTGAAAAACACATTTTTATTTGAAATCAAAGTTTTTAAATCAATTAATAATCTTGATTTAACTAGGGAGTCAATAGAGATGGTTAATCAGAATCACATTTTTGTATCATCTGTTGCTTAGGGTCTATAACTTCACTCATTGATTAAACATTCTGGAATGCCCATGAGGGGACATACGTTATGTTAGATGGTAGGTTTACAGAGATAAAAAGAAATAGTACTTGTTTCTAAGAAGCTGAGAGTAAAATATAGCAATGCTGTATTGTAAGTGCTATAATAAGTATCTGCAGAGGATATTATTGGAGTTGAGAGGAGACAGAATGAGGGTATTTAGTGCTGTCTGGGTATAGAAGTAAGGACATACTTCTAAGAAAAGGTGATGTAATCTGATATTTGGAAGCTAAGTACAGAAATTTCTGCTATGGCTAAAGGCCAAACTCAGGGTAGTGTTTTCCATGTTAGAAGAAGTGTTTGCGTGATGAACACAAGTATTTGTTCAGATCTAGGTACCTTTCCTCCAGACTCTCTCGATTAGTTTTCCTGTTTGATCATACAATTTTGTTGCATCAAGATTACCTGATGGATTATTGAAACATAGTTTGTTGAGTCCCCGCACCCCAAGTTTCTGATTCAGTGAGTGTGGGGTGGATATTGACAATTTGCATTTTTAAGTTCCCAGGTTATGCTGATGCCACTGCTCCATGGATCATACATGACTGATTATCAGAATCAGCAGGGCATGTTTTAAAAATATGGATTCTTGGGGTCTATTCTCAGAAATTCAAATTTAGATGAACTTGGGTAGGAATAAAGAATTTATATTTTTAATATATTTCCTCAGTTGATTCTGATTATCAATGAAGTTTGTGATGCATTGACATAGTCCAGTTCTCTTATTTCACAAATGACGAAATTGAGATGTGGAAAAGATATGGGAGCCTCTGAGCTGGCATATTGTGAAACCGTCACAGATTGGGTTAATCCAAAGGCAGATGGTTGGAAGCATTGGGAAAAAACAAAAACAAAACAACACTATTATTATTAGTGCATCTCCTAAGACTTGTGAAGTTGCAGTTGCCCTAGAAAATTGAAGCCACAAGATTTGGTATTCAGATTCTGTGGAGAGTGGATCAATTATATTTTCTTGTACTGGATTTGTATTTTAATTGGTGGATGCTAAAGATGCTTTATGTCAGCTGAACAGATATTTCTACCCAAAATTGAGAAGTTTATTAACATTCACCAAAATACTTTTCAAGTTCTGCCTGCTGCCCTCCATGGACTCAAGGAATGGAAACTTATATTCAGGATTCAGTAGCGATTCCTGAGTAGTAACTTATAGATACTTTC
>PVJI01023937.1:0-22741 GCA_004026765.1 Micronycteris hirsuta
TCCGGATGTTGGGTCGTTTACAAATGTCTCTGAGGTTCCTGAGTCCCTCCTCATTTTTTTGAATTCTTGTTTCTTCCTTCTGGTCCACCCCATTGGTTTGAGTCCCAGCTTCCTTTTTTTCCCTATTGGTTCCCTGTAAATCTTCCTCCGTTATCTTTATCTTTTTGTTCATTTGTTCAACTATTTCTTCCAGTTTTGTAAGCATCATGATTACCACTGTTTTAAACTGGGCATCTGTTAATTTGGCTATCTCTTCGTCCGTTAGTTGTAATTTGTTCTGATCTTTCGTTTTGGCCATTTTCATTCTTTTTTTATCTCGGCGCACCTGTCGGAGTCTTAGGTGTTTGTCGGTGCCTGGCAACCTGGGTCGCTTTTTTGTGACGTTTCCTCTGGGGTGGGGCCTGGGAGGGAGCAATGGCGTCTGCCGTTCACTGCCACTCCCTATCACCCTCTGCTCCCCAGTTCCCCACTGCCTTTTCCACCAGTCTCGGCCCTGCTGGTTCCCACTGGCCTCTCCGGTTGCGCCACCGGCCTGCGGGGTTCACCCATTGCTCGGGGTCGTGTTTTGTTTAGGCGTTCCCAGGGTGAGTTCTTCCAGGCAAACTGCCTCTCACTCCACTCCTCTGCTCGGTTCTGCCCCGCTTACCGGCCTGGATGTACGTCCTCCCCAACTTCCTGGGTGTCGGACTTCCCTTCAGTTCAATTCTGTCCATTCTGGTTGTTTATTTTTTGCTATTGAGTTCGTTGTTTAAACTCTCTGGTTGTGAGCGGCGGTGCAGTGCGTCCACCTACACCGCCATCTTGGCGGAAGTCAGTATCTTGTAAAATTCTGACACAGAATTCCACTTCCAGGTACATTTATCCAAGAGAAATGATACATACATTATACATAATGGTTCATAGTAGCTTTATTCTTAAAAGCCAAAAACTCAAACTTCTCAAGTGTCAACCAATAGGAGAATGAATAAACATGTTAAATTCATACAAAATTCAGCAATGAAAAGGAATGAACTACTGAAACATGCAACAATATAGATACCTCTCACAATCATTATGCTAAGTGAAAGAAGCCATGTTCATCTGTACATGCTCACAACTGTACACCTACTTTTGCCCCACCCTGTACATGAGAGTACCTAATGTATGATTCCATTTCTATGAAGTTCAAACGAACCTCTGGAATGGTGGCTTCTGGGAGGTATGAGCAGAGCACTGAGTAAAAGGAGCATGAGAGAACGTTCTGGGGTGACAGTAATGTCTATTACCTTGACATTCAACAGATGTACACATCAGTCAAAAACTCACTTCATATTTGTCCATATCACGGAATTTTAAATTTTCCTCAAAACAACAAAGTAATAAAACAAATACTTAACTCTAGCTAATGTTATGCTGTTGGAATATTTAGAATTGAAATGTACTGATGTCTCAAACTTACTTTGAAATGCATCAAAAAGATCTGATGGATGGATGGACAACAGATGGGCAGATATATGATAAAGCAAATATTGTAGAATGTTAACTGTAAAATCTAGGTGGTGGGTAAATATGAGTGTTCACTGTACAAGTCTTCCAACTTTTCCGTATGCTTAAAAGTTTTCAAAATAAAATGTTAAGAAGGAAAAGTAAACTTTGATCTGCAACTCAAATTACATTTTGCTCAGTCCGCAGAGACAGCCTCATTTGGTGGAAAGTGGTGTCTAACTTTCCTCTACCGAAACCACTGGGCAGACACACTCAGTACGCTACTTAGCAGTGGAGTTAGAAGCAGTAAATCTGCAAGCTTGCCTGGAGGGAAGACTGGTCCCAAAGGATGAACCAAACAGGAAACTTACTGGTGCAAAGCAATCAAAGAGCAATTACGCTGCTACTAACTGTAACAGCACCTTTGGTGACTACTTTCTTGAGCTAAAAACCAACAGCACTTTCAATCAGTACAAATCCCCTTTAGGGGAGTCTGCCACCACCACCCAAATATGCACTGACATTCTTAGGCAGCTTTTCTTCCCTAAGTACAACCAGGAGTACCTTCTAACAAAAACACACACAGCTTTGAATTGTAGCATGGGACAGATTTACGGAATATGGAAGACATTAAAGTATTCACTTTCTCTCTGAAAATAAAGAGCGCAGACTCATAAACAATGCCTGAAAGGCATTTCAGCAGCTTAATCCACGCAGGACATGTTTTGCTTTTGGAGACAATCAGGAACTGTTGGGTACAGGAAGCCATAAACAACAAGAATTTGGCTTAAGATTGAGAACAGAATAAATGTTTTTTATGGAAATCACTTAACATTTTTGAAGGGGTTTATTTATATGTGACAAGCTCTACAGGACACAACTTGTACATAAGCAGCAGCTCATACAATACAGTCAATAGTGATTGACTTCTCACAACAGTGGCACCAAGCAGGACCAGTCTGTCAGCATTTCCATCAACAGCTACATTTGCTGGGCTTAATAATTCCCTTTTTCCAATTTTCCCCAGACGGAGAAAACCACTTAGCTGGTTCTCAGCATTCAAGCTCAGCCAAGAGTTTTCCTTTTAAGTTCCATCACACATGAAGCCTGGAGTTTTGAAAAGTGGATTTCCTTAGGAAGGCTCAGTCTTTTAAGTTTAAGAGACAAAAGAGGCATGATAGAGAAACCATCCACAGAACTCTAAAATTTAACAAATACAACAAATATACCATATACAAAGTTCGGAGGGTTAATAAACTAAAAAAAGACAGTACCACTGAAAATACTATTTTCAACAGGTATCATAGAATACACAATTTTGATCTGATAATCCTACCGAAGCAAAACAATTAGGCAAAAAAAGTTTTCCCAAATAGTATCTGAAAAACTCCAGCTTTCAGAAATAAAGGACTAGTGTTTTGTTTTGAGATTTCTCTGTAACCTTCAGCAAGATTCTGAACTCTTTACTTGTCCCACCAATAAAATTAACCACCATGCTAAATTATTTATGTCCAAAGACTTTGAACTTCTCACACAAGCAGTAGTAAATAAGCGTTGTTACTACAATCCCCCTTCTCCCCAATACATTACTACTTACACCCCAATCGACAACAATCAAAACAAACATACTTCGTAGAGAATACGCAGCCCATGCACGCTAAAATCATAAGATCTTAGTTTCTTGCCCAATTTTCTCTTCTATATTTTTCTTACTAGATAGTATTTTATGAATAGTCTGGAAAAAATAATTGCTTGAAATGTTTTTGCTCAGATGCTCAAAAATATATAAATCGTTAACTACGGGGTACTACATGCAACCCACCACTTTCTCCAATGCTGCGGGCTGCACGGTCCTGTCGTTGTTTTCTTTGCTGAAAATAACTTGATGATCTCAAGTCAACGACGGCAAATTGAGTATGTGTGCTGAGCTGAACTCCTTTCTCAAAACTCCACTGAAACAAAACTAAGCAGCCTTAAAAAAAAAAACAAAAAAAGGCAAAACCCCACAAAAATCAAGCAGAAGCAACAGCAACAGAATGCTGGAAGCGGGAAGGTGAGGGCCCAGTCAGTACCCAGGCGGACTGAGCGAGTGGCAGCATGACGTGCATCACAGGGGTAGCCCTGGGCACCTCCGGAAGGGAAAATACAATAGAAAATGAAGCTCGAATGGGCTTAGGTGGAAGTCTGAGGAAGGAGCAATTAGACCCTCGGATTCCCCTTTCTAACTTCATCTGGCCAAGATCTATCCTTCTCTCCCCACAGCAAATGGCTAGGGATTTATTTTCTAGAGAAGAAAAAAATAGAAGGTCTTTGGACTAGGGGACAGCTGTCACCACTGAGGAGACAAGTTATCCTCCTGAAAACAGGATTAAGCTTGAGAGTTTATTTACCAAATTTTAAGATCCCCAATCATTTTCTCCCACAGACTCCTTAAAGTGTTGGCAGGGAAGAAGGACTCTATAATCTCCTACTTGGGGTAATTTGATCAACCATCCCACCCACCAACTAAAAGTCACCTGCTGACAAAGGAAGTTTCTGAAAACTGTCACTTACATAGCCACCAGACAGGTGGGGGCAGGGGGCAGGTGAATAACTTCAATGGGAGTTAAAGTTAAGTGGGAGTTAAAGTTAAGTATGCTTTGTCTTAGATCTCCTGGAAACCTGCATTTATTCTAAGTGTGTATAGAATTAGGGTCCAGAGTTTTCATTGCTATTGACTATCTTAAGTTCCTCCAGAAGGAGAACCTGAGACAAGAATTTGAGTCCAAAAATTTACTTGGAAGAGGACCCCAGGAAGGACTAGTAGGGATATGAGGAAGTGAGACAACAAAAAGGAAGAAGTCAGTAAAGGATATATTCCCAAGCAAGTTAGGTCAACCGAAATTTAATTCCATGGGAACTCGGAAGTAACGTACAGAATGCTTACCTGGAAGGTCTCTTTTAGGAAATAACCCTTTTCTTTCCTATCTTTTAGAAAGCTAATAATATAGTACTAAATGATAGGGATTCCAGTATTATCAAGCACGTTTATAAAATTACCTAGCCAAAGCTATACATCACTTTGGTTAATGGTACTAACCTAATCACTCTATATCAGGGGCGTCAAACTAATTTTCACTGGGGGCCACATCAGCCTCATGGTTGCCTTTAAAGGGCCGAATGTAATTTTAGGACTGTATAAATGTAACTACTCCTTAACTAGGGGCAAGGAGCTCGGCGCTGCCACTGGGTAGATACGAGGTGCCGGGCAGGATAAAACAAGGTGGAGGGCTGGATTTGGCCCGTGGGCCTGTGTTTGTCACCTGTGCGCTACATTGTAGATCAACATTAACCATCCCTATTTTACCAATGAGAAAATGAGTCCAAAGCAATGTGATGCATTAAGTCCACACATTAAATTGAGGTAAAATTAAATACAAACTTCAAAAAAATGTCAATAATTACAAACCTCTAAAAAGATGTTTCATATTATCAATAGTCAATAAACTCATGGCTCCCATTTAAAACTTTTAAAACGTGCTGCCTGCTAACTTTTACATTCACATTAATCATGCCAATTCCCAGATCTAAGATTTTTATCCCACAGCAGCTGACCAGAAAGGTATGTTGCTCTATTTCACAATTAGGTAACCAAAACTAAAAATTATACCTGGCTACAACATTAAATCTCCGAAAGGTAAACACAACCTGAATGTCCCCTGAGCCTATCAACCTGAATATACTATTAGGTGACTCCAACAATTTTATGTCTACAAGCCCACAGGCTCAAAAACTTCCTTTATCACAGTGGCTGGACCTCATTTCCACTCATTCTCACTCACAGCCCACTTTGTTGGAGTCTCTTTTGTATAGAAATGCCTTCCCTTTCAATATCTAGTGTGTTTTAAGATGAGTACCCCACAGTAGAAGAATGGGAGCTTTAATAATATAATCTTAAAGCTTAATATCCTAAGGAGACAATAGCTTGGCTTGAGAGTGAAGTTAGGGGAGAAGACTAGGTCAGACCAATGCTCCTTTCCAACTCGGGTTGAGTGGCGAAGTCCAGCTCGCCGTGCTGGCATCCTCACCTACAAGCCTCTCTCTACTAGGGGCTCCGCTGCCTCTCCTTGTGATCTCATCACCTCATCTCGGTTTAAGTGTGCACAATGATGCCCACCGTTTACCTTCTTTCCCACGTAGTCCATAGTGTACCAGACGAACAGAGGACACAGCTAGGTACATTCTTCAGTGTCCCTGAGATTTCTGAGACAGTTAAAGAGACTGCTGTCTGCCCCAAACATACACAAGGTACCCAGTGGGATATCAACTTCTCATTGCAGCTCTGACTCTGCCAAGACAACCTGTTATACAAGTTTGAAGTCTTCACAACAGGAGGGTAGAAACAAGGTGCCGGGCCAGATAAAACAAGGCAGAGATAGTTTATTACAGCCCAGGAATTAAACCTTCAGTTCCAACCAGTTTTATCACCATGTTTCTGCAGCCCACCTGCCCTAAGAAGTTGCTTTTTCTCAAAGCACTTACTTTTTGAAAGCACACAAGGCAGAGAGGACAGAACACCTACTTCATAAAAATGCCAACAATAACTACAAATCTCTAAAAAGATGTTTCACATCATCAATAATCTTTTCAGCATTTGAGCACCATCTGGGCACATGATAACCAAGGATTATCATAACGTCAACATTATAATTAACAAATGACTAATGGCCTTTTTCATATCCTCATGGCCCTATACATATTCCCATCATTTCATTTCCATGGGAAGAGAAATAAAGAAAAAAGGAATATCTTATTTTCTCGATTAAGCAGAATCTTACTTTCCAAATAAAACCTAATCATTACTTTAATTCCCAAGCTGCCTCAAGAGTTATAATATCAGTTTATCATATGTCAATTCACCTTTCCTAAAAGACTGTCAAGGGTTCTCTCCTCTGAACCCTTTGATAGTTTCTCAGTCCTCGTATTTAGTGATCACTGGAATGGTGTCACCGACTAATCACCGCAGACATGTTGGCTGCACAACTTGCTGACAAACGCCAGTAACAATCACGAACCAGATTTCTTTTTTTTTTTTATTTTTAATTACTTTATTGTTGTTCATTTACAGTTGTCTGCATTTTCCCCCCACCACATCCCCCAACCCCAGCCAAACCCACCTCCCCCCTTGCTTTCACCCTCTCCCTTGGTTTTGTCCTTGTGCCCTTTATAGTAGTTCCTGAAAACCCTTCCCCTCATTGTCCCCTCCCTCCTCCCCTCTGGTTACTGTCGGATTATTCTTAATTTCAATGTCTCTGGTTATATTTTGCTTGCTTTTTTCTTTTGCTGATTATGTTCTTATCTAAATCCCTTTAACATTTCATACAATACACGAACCAGATTTCTAATCGACTCGACAACTTTGTGTTTACAATATTAGTCTGACTATATAGAGCCTGTTACACTTACTGAGTTTTAATAAGTTTTTCATAAAGCACAGACTTTCCTATGCTGAAGATTTCTGAGATGTTTAGAGCTCATTTCAACATTTTCCTTCTGGCACGACAATACAGAGAAAGCTGCTTGTCAGGACTCAGACAACTCAAATTCTACCATTGTGGGCTACATCGAAAAAGATATACTGAACCTTTAACTCCCAAAACCTGAAAAGGTGACCTTATTTGGAAATTCTTTGCAGATGTAATCAAGTAAAGATGAGATCATCAGGGTGAGCCCTTAATCCAATACAACTGGCATCCTCATAAGAAAAGGAGAAAGGACACAGACACACAGGGAAAACACCACATGATAAAGGAGGCAGCAACTGGAGTGGTGCTGCCACAAACCAAGAACACCAAGGGCAACCACGAGCACAGCGCAGACTCTCTCTGACACCCCAAGGGGAATCAACCCTACCTACAGCTTGAGTTCAGACTTCTAGCCTCTGAAACTGCAAGAGAATGATTTCTGTTGTTTCTGTTTTAGGCCACTCAATTTGTGGCACTTTGTTACAGCAGCCCTATGACTCTAATACATCTACCTTAAGAAACGTAACTATAAACTCAAGGATCAAATTCAAAAGAAAAAAAATTGACACACAATATCAGTTAGCCATAGAACTTATAGGAAAAACCATGATGAATGTGCAATTGAATTTATAGAGCTCTACAAAGAAGATCAATAATATTTTATAAGTAAGTTTAATTTTATACCAGTATTTCAGAAAACTTGAAAATATAGGGGTAAAGAAAAACAATTTTAACAGGAACACTTGCAAAAAGAAAATATAAACTAGAAGGCTTCCTAGGGATAGATACAATGGTCTATATCTCCTGAGAAGTGTTCCTGGATGGGAGTCCTCTGGAATCCAAAGAATCTCTTAGTCCCTGCAGAATAAGGGTCAATAAACTTGTCCTTAAAGGGCCAAATAGTAAATACTTTAGGCTTTGCAGGTGATACAGTGGTTACTGCAAACTACTCAACTTTCCTTGGCAGCAAAAAAGTAGACGATAGGTAAACAAATTATCAGGCTGTGTTCTAATTAAACTTTATTTACAAAATCAGGTGGTCCACCCACAGGCTGTAGTTACAATCCCTGGTACAGAGAGAGTAATGCTTCTTAATTGTCCTGGGATCATAAGCATACAATTGTAATGTGTCAGCTTGGCTAGGCTGAACTACATTTCCCATAATTCCCAGCCCTAGATGTTTCTAGTTAAGGTGAGGCACAAGAAATACGACTGCAAGATTTAGAGAGCAGAAATGAAGCAGCAGCTATCTTGTAGTTCGCACTGCACTTAACTGCTAGGCTAAGCACAGTGGCACAAGGCAGCAGCCAGACCAGCAATTACTCCATTCCCCCTGGATCCTCTCTCCTTTAGCAGCTCCTGGGCCAGGTGTGTGTCCAGCTCCAAGATGAAGGGCCCAGGTTCTCCTGCAGTACACCCACATTATCAAGATCAGAGACAGCAAGAACTGATGTGAGTTTCAGTCCATTCTCCTGGGTTCCTGCTCATGCCTGTAGGTTCCAGCTTGTCCTTGCTCTCCCTATTTTATATCTGCCTTCATTCCTGGCTACCTTCCCTACAGACTTCAAACTCCAGGGTCAGACACAAAGATGACAGCCACGATAGGTACTGATCTTTTGCAATTGCTTCAACGGGGTACGCACTCTCCTAATGGTTCTGCTCCTCTGACTAAACCTGGACTGATGACATACACACTGCTCTGAAGATCCATGAAGGTTATGAACCAAGATAATGAATGTACATATATAAAGACAAAATCTGAAAACACTTCAAAGTGGTCAATAAAGCCATCTCAAAAACCTTATTAGAGGGTAAAATAAGTAAAAATTGCAAGTGTCAACAAAAAAACTAAATGGTTTGAAACTTTCCTGCTTTGAAACAAAACAATAGAACACAAATGTGTCTACCAATCTAACAATGAGTTAGCTTATCAAAGATGTCAACTGCAACAAAAATAGGAAAATCATCCAAATTCAATTTTGACTAAATATAATAAATTTAGCCCTGGCTGGTGTGGCTCAGTGGATTGAGTGCCAGCCTAAGAACCAAAGGGTCGCTGGTTCGATTCCCAGTCAGGGCACATGCCTGGGTTGCAGGCCAGGTCTCCAGTGGGGGCCATGTGAGAGGCAACCACACACTGATGTTTCTCTCCCTCTCTTCTCCCTCCCTTCCCCTCTGTCTAAAAATAAATAAATAAAATCTTTAAAAAATAAATAAATATAATGAATTTACAATGGATAAAAATTCTTTAACCCTGAAGTTTCAAGTGTCGAATACTATTATTTTGTGACCTGATGTTGTATTTGGCTTTGCACTAGCCAAAGATACTATGAAAAACAAGGAAAAATACAAACTTTTACGCCCACTTACTTAATAAATAGTTGTTTATAGTCAGAACCTGGGCTACAGAAGAAGCAGAAGTGCTGCCATCCAAAGACAGCCCAAAGTCCAACAAAACGATGGGTTTCAGCTGACCTGAAGAGACAATAAATCTTGGAAATATCAAGATTAATTTTCAAAAGTCTAATGATAGAACACCAAAGGACTGAACACTTTATCCAACCTCAAATAAACAACTAATCTTTTCCCCTTCCCTGCTTAATTTCTCTCCACAGCAAATATGACTAGCTGACATATTGTATACTGACTTGTTTTTAACCCACACTCAATTTGTTGATTTGAAACAATAAACAATATAAAACATCAAGATAGTAATCTCGACTTTTTAAAAACTGTATTCAAATTATGAGATATTGCTAAACAGGAATAATCTTGCAGACATAAATTCATAAGATGAAAGTGTTATAGTAAGGAAAATACTATGTGATTACTGACAAGTCCCAAATTCCTTGTCTACATTCCTCCTTGTTTTAGAACTTTCACCACACACACAAAAAGCATGTAGAACCTTCCTCTTTTCTTTGCATAGTATTCTTTATCAAATAAAATTATTTTACCTAAGGTGAAGCTTCCATTTAGTAACTGACCCATTCAAAACTATAGGATGCGTCTTACAAAGAGGCGGCATTCACCAAGATGTAGTGGCTCACTACATTCCAGTTGTGTTTTTCTATCTGTGCAAAATAGTCTACAAAAACCCGAAAGAGGAAATTAAGTGGAATCTTAGGTTTCAAACTTCTTTGACATGAAATCAATACTAATATCCTCGAGGCAAATTCTATTTGACCTAACCAAGACTCTCAGAAAGAGAAAAAAACAGATTATCAACCTCCCACCCCCCCAAAACACTCTCAACAAAAGTTCAGTCAAAAATACTCTTTAGAAATAAGTATCTTCATGACTGAAAACTGAGCTTTAATACCAGAGGAAAATGAAGAAATTGCATGAAATTCAATAAAGGCTCCAAAATGGTAGGCAAACAGCCAGCATTTTTTCTTTCTGTTCCCTGCACATTTTCCAATCCTGTTTCAAAAGGGTAAAGATGAAGGAGTAGGAGGAGGAGAAAAGGAAGAAATCTAATGTAACAAAGAAATAAGATACATCAGAGAGAACACTTAAAAGCAAAACAGATCTGATGGTCTCACCTGAAAAACTAGAATATATCTATTTGTATACGGCTTGCTTTTTTAGCATAGAATTTATAAAAGCAAGTTCCTAAGAATAAGATGTAATCCAGGATCTCCCCCACCTCAAGTATAACCGAAATGATAACAAAAATCCCACAGTGCAGCCCCAAAGCCATCTTTTGGGCCATTTTGAAAGACAAAAGGATATTGCAAAAAAAAATTAAAAATAAAAAAATCAAACAATTCTTCGGTCTCTGGAGCAGGAAATAAATGGGATGAAATACATCAATGTTTGGTGGGGCCATTTAAACCCATAAGTCAATATAATTGCAGCTGCTTTTCATTGGTATTTCATACCCACTCCATATTCTGTAATCCCTGTTCTTGAACCTGCTCCCTCTGGTCCACCCGTGAATGAGAAGCCTGGCTGATTTCTCACCCTCCTCTTTCCACCAATGTCTTCAACCTGTTTCTCTTCATTTTTTTTCCACATGTGTGCCACTAACCCTTGTTACTCCTCAAAATTCCTTACTTTTTCCTAAAAAAAAAAAAATTGCCTAAATTCCTTTAAAGAACTGATGTTCTCTCTATCCTAATCCTGTCATAAAAGCAGGGTAAGTGCCTAAGGAAATGGGTCCTGAGATACTAATGTTGTCTTTGTTGCCTGTGAGAAAGGGATCATCTACACATATGATATAAATACACACTTCTTTTTCAAAAGAAATCCTGAGGAGACTTCGATCCTAAAAACCTTGCACACAAATTCATCTACTTTGTAATGAGTTTCAGGAATGAAATGTAACTTCCCTCAGGAATGAACTTCATAGAGCTCATCCCAGTGGCCCATAAATCTAGCTTCAGAAGGTAGACAATTCTTCTACCTCCACGGCAGGTTTCCACAAGTGTTCACTAGGAATGGCAAGCTGAAGGACACGGCGATGCAATTATTACTTCCATGTGTGTTTTGTTGTTGTTGTTGTTTAAAGGAGAAGGAAAATGAGATTTTCTACCACAGGAGCAAAGGAGTTGCTAAAGAACCCTGGCTGCTCCACAGCCTGTGTATGCACACACTCCCAGAGGCACCTTTCCTGATGCAGGCTTGCACGGTGCTCAGACAGACAGAAGTCGGCCCTTCCACTTGCAGCAAGACATTTCTCTGTATGTCATTTGGCAGATGCATTTGCGGGGTGCTGCCAATTCACCCTGGAGCCCTCCATTTTAATCAGCATCACATAAAGTTTAACACATGCTTTGAAATGTGCACCAGATCCAAAGCTTTGCCTGGGGACGGGGGTGGGGGTACTTGCTGCAAAAACACGTACCATCCCAGCCGCTACTCCATAAGCAATTATCTTTCACCTTTGGCTGAACCAGGAGAACTGTCAACAGCAACACACTGCCGACCAGAGGAGAGGTTATGGGATCAAAGCAAGAAAGAAGGCTGAATACTTTGGGGTTCAGTTTGCCTATTTGTTAATCCTGCTGGCTGCATGGAAGAAGCATTCTTTGTAGTCACCGGGACAAAGAAGCACAGCTGTAAGAGAAGTAACTATGACTACACTAGAATTTTAAGAAGGCTTCCCAAGTTAGTAAAGCTCCAGCAGCACCGCAGGACTACCACGTATCAAAAGCTAAAGAACTGATACCAGCAAACTTATACACATCGGGAAACTGCAACTATGAACTGAGTTTTATAGAGAAGAGGATTAAAACAAACCTTGTTCATTGTAAATAAACACTTGTTTTTATCTCCCATCCAAACACAAGTTTAAAATATATGAAAATATTCTTAAAGATTTTCTTTGCATATGGCAACCAAAGGAAAGTTACCTTTGATGAAAAAAAGATATAGAGAAATGGAAGGCTATATCTCCTGACCCCGCACACAAACCCCCATAAACACACACACACACACACACACACACACACACACAAGCTCTTCCCTAACATGCCAATTATAAAATATATGACACTCTACCTCCTCCACAAATAAAATTAATTTCTTATAACCAAAGTAACAAACACATTTCTCCTCACATGCCATCTATACCTATTTTTAAAAGCCAGCCTACATCATGACACTGAGGAGGCATCTATGGCTTAGTCTAATGCAGGAGAAAGGGCACCATGCTGAATCACTGACTTCCGTCAGGCTGATGCTAATCGGCATACCAGTGCCACCAACTTGTGGCACATAAACCATTCCATATCAGTTTGACCCGTGGTTTCCAAAGTGGGTGTGTCTACCCCCAAGGTCAAGTAAAAGCAACCCATTAGTACTTATACTTATTTCCATGTTCAAAAAAAAAAAATAGAAAGAAGCTAAACTTTACTAACATTTGATTTAAGAAATGACACAGACATCCTCACTCTCTGCATGTCAGAGTCAAGTACCACACATGGAATTTGAGATTACTATATTGTGGAAAGAGTGCAAAGTGGTTGATATACTACCCTCATTTATTATTTTCTTTCAGCTTATTGTAATGTGTTGTAGATTACATGTGCTCATAAATAAAATTAGATTATATTATCTAGTTTTAGTTAAACTTGTAGAAAGTGGACAAATGGCTTTAACATATTCCTAAACAAAACTGTAAGTAACAGTAATACTGCTAACACATGCAAATGAGAAGAAAATAGCAGGGTGGATACTTGTCTCTATCCTAGTGTTTCAAGGCCATCATAATACTGGGCCCCAGTGAATCATGCCTCCCTGTGCATTTCCCCTCAGCAATGCGACACTGCTGCTTCTCCCATCACAGGGCGAGGGTCATTTCTCCACTCTCTGAAATCTGGACTGGCTTTGTGACTTGCTTTGGCTAACAGAAAGTGATAGACATTTTCCAGTTCTAGAGTCTAGACCCTAAGAGGCCTGGAGCTTCAGCTCTCTTTCTCTCTAAACCCTCAGACAACCATGGTATGAGGAAGCTCAGTTTAGCCTCCTGGGGAAGGACTTAGGCCAGGCAGAAGACAAAAGCTGGCACCAACTGCCAGCCAGCCACCTGAGTGATTCCAGGTGAGGTCAGGAGCCAAATGCTCCAGCTTTGCACAGCCTGAAGTGCTGATCCACGGACTCATAAGAAATAACAAATCAGTATTATTTTAAGCCACTAAGTTATGGGGTGGTTTGTTAAACAGCAATGGAAAACTGATACACCTGGGAAGAACCCCTTGCCAAACATATCATGTGGTAAATATAAAAATGATCAAAGCAGATCTAATCAAAAATAATCCCCAATTTGAAATTATCAGGGCTACTTGAAAAAGGGATTTAAATGCATTATTAACAATGGATCCCTCCCCTAAATATATATCCTGCCCTAAGATAGTAGCTAATGAGAGTAACATATGTACACAATTTATAAATAAATGAAATATACATGTACAGGGTACATATACACAAAAATGTTTTACTGAAAAAAGTCCATAATCAAAAAAAGTCTAAAACCAATGAGTTAATGAGAATAATACACATATACAATTTATAAATACAAATGTACACGTATTAGGCACAAGTGTTCAAATTCTTTTGACTATAAGGGTGTCTAAATTTTTAAAAACTCCTAACAACTGTAGTAAATGTTGTAAAGTTAAAATTCACCAGGCTGTTTAGTCCACTTCTACTTCCAAACATTTTAGGTTTCAAACTATCCCAGGAAGTAAGAATCTCCACAATTCTTATATTCTGCTTTGACTAATACAATGCATTTTCACTTTACAATATTATGTATACTCCTCCCAATTACACAATATTCTACTTACTGCACTACTTACTACACCTAAATCACTACACAACCATCAAACTTCTTAGCAGATTTCTGCCTTGGATAAACAAGGATATCACTCAGTGAGACAGGACTATGGAAGAAAAGCATGGGATGGCGTGGTGAAAAGAAGAGGGATTACAGCAATACGGCCAACAAAAGGGAGGCCTGGGCATGTCAACTGTGAAGCAGAGTTATTGAAAAGCAAAGGTTGAAGAAAAAGGAAGGAGAGTAAGGGAATAACAGACAGAACAAAAAAAAATGAGACTGAGCACAAGTAGAAGAAATAGCTTAACAAAAGAAAGAGCCTCGTCGTCTGAGAGTGGCCTTAGAGCGATAATGAATGATAGAGACTTAAATAGCAAAGGAACAGGGGTGCTGAAAGCCAAGAGAGTTTCTGCATAATATTCCTCAGTTTCTCTATGACATTGGTTAAGAGGTAAGGTCACCCATAAAGAAAATTGAGATTTTTCTTGTGCAGAAAGAGGTCAAGTCTTCCCCAAAGTAAAATGTCTTTTTATGCCATTCTTAATGTTTAAGTGGATACCAATTTTAAGCTTGCTCATACTAGGCTTTCTCTAGCTATTTCAAGTCAAAATTAGAATTTTGTTATTATTTTTCCCTACTCTATTTCTTCTGTACAATAGAATAAGGAGAGAGAAAAATAACTGACAAAAACACATGAGCCCTGACTGGTGTGGCTCAGCGGATTGGGCACTTTCCCACAAACCGAAAGGTTGCCAGTTGGATCTGTGGTCAGGGCACATGCCTGGGTTGCAGGTCCCCAGTTGGGGGCACACAAGAGATAACCAATGGATGTTTCTCTCACACATGGATGTTTCTCTCCCTCTCTTTCTCCCTTCTTTCCCTTCTCTCTAAAAAATAATAAATAAAATCTTTTTTAAAAATCACACGTGAGACGTCAGAGCCAAACCAAAGTTTCTAAATGTAACCTTAACCAACATTCACAGCAAAATGCAATATAGGTCAACTTATTCTCTGACACCTACCTGCTATTTAAACTCAGCTACTCAGAAAGGTTTACCAATAGCTTGAACCCATTTCTCGTAAAGAAGATAGCATCCATTTTCAACTAATGTATAAAATGAAACTGAGACAGTCACAACTTTATTCAACCTCTTCTATGTACTCTTCACAAATCATGATAAAATTAGAACAGGAGAATCCCAGACTACGCTACTGAATCTGATACACATTGTGGGCCTGAATATCCAAATGGTTCCCACCAGGGAGATATAATTGAGTATATTATACAGAGGGCCTAAATGCCCTGGCACTTTATTAAAGATTTCTATTCATGTGATAATTTTTCTAAAGAGAGGGTTCATGGCTTCCATTAGATTGTCAAAAGGTTCATGATCCTAAAATGTTTATCACCTACTGCTATAGATATCTCTGTTCTCCAAGGTTAAAAGACCAACTCTGACTAAAGAGTTACCAAGAAACACAAACGAAACACATGGCCAGTGAGGCTGCAGCCTGTTCACCACACAGCTGGGGGTCCACATGCCGCAGGTTGAGCAGATCCCAAGTCACTGTGTTGGAAAGTAGTCTGTTCTGTTGTTTGGCATTTGTTTGTTTTCTTATATGGTCTACTTATAAAGTAGTAAGAGAAAGACACAAATTAACAACAGACTTCAGCCTAAATCAAAAAATAGGATTACAGTACTGAAAAAAAAAAAAAAGAGAGAGAGATACTCCTTATCCTCAAATTCTCTGACATCAGAGTAAAATCACCAGATACAAGATATTACCATGGTGTAGCCCTCAAAAGTGGATTAAGACCATCATGTAATGGCACTATGTATCTTGTTATACACAAAGATGGAAAAATCAATCTCTCTGTTTCTCTCTCTTTCTCTCTCTTTCTCTCTCCCTCCCTCTCTGTCTCTCTCTCTCTGTCAGGACTTTGAGAAAGTAAGGGCTATTCCTGGTTGTTGCTTCTGAACAAATTTCTTAAGGAAAGTGAAGTACGGGAAACCCCATCTATAAATTCAATAATTACAATCTACTTCTTATTAAAAGGATTCCAGTTTTACTCTTTGCCTCTTTTTCTTCCCTGCAAAGAGATTGCGAGTTCCTCAACACATATATAAAGACTATTTGCTCAGTCAGTACTGGAGCACAAAGAACATGCTTAAAATTCACTGGATTCAAGATTTCAGTTTGGGAAGATGGAGAAGTTCTAAAGACGGACGACAGTGATGAGCTGCACAACAATGTGAGTACACTGAATACCATAAAACCATACATTTAAAAATGATTAAAAAGGTAATTTTTTAAAGGTAACTTTTATAGTATATACATCTTACCACAATAAAAAAACAAAACAAAACACTTCACTGGTATATAGAAGTGAGAGCGGTTCACTGGAGGAGAGTCGAGATAAAGTTATGTCGAAGTGAGAAAATTTCATCTGGGCTTTCAGAGAAAAAGTACATTTCGAGATATCAAAGTTGTATACAAAAGTCACAGGTTTCATCAGCAAGTTAATAGCCTAAGAAGAGCAGGAAAATATTAAAACTTTTACAATATCCATGGAGATTTCTTGTTCTTAAATGCATTAAATACTCTCCCAAAGGAAAAAGAAATACATGTATATATACTATAAAACAAAAATTTGGTGAGTGCCTAGTTAATACAAAGCAGTGTGCTAGGTTCTGGGGAAACAGAAAGATGAAACCAATTCAGACTCATGCCCTCAAAAAAATGCCAGTAAATGATTACCACCTTAGTGCCACTACACCAGCTACAGGTTTCCCTCTTGCAAGTGGGCCCCCTGTGTTTTTCAAGTCCACTCTCTTCATGGGTGGTGTGTCACAGGACAGAACACATCTTAGGCATTGGCACTATAGGACTGTTTTTAAAAATAAGGGCTCTTCAATTCACTGCTTCCCTCTCAGTCTCACACCATCTCCCTGGCATAGAGTGTAATCAAGTCCCCTAAGAGGCCACTCTCATTTCTAAAACAATATTCTCTCAGCTTTTAAAAATTCTCAAGTACTTAAAAATTTAGATAAAGATCTATTATCAGTGCTCTGTGTGAACGTCTCACCACACTCCACACTCGGAGGCCTCCACAGCTGGCTGACTCCTGAATTTAAGCAAACACAAACACGTGCACGCACACACCACAGCCCAACAAAGCCTTTCTGTGCCCCCAAACGGCGGCCCAAATCTGCAGAAAATTTTCTCCTCCACATGCACAGCCACAAGTAATAACTGAAAGCTGTTCTAAATTTGCTATAGATGTGCAATTAGAAAAGTATGTCAGGAAGGTAAAGTAGCCTGAACTTGTCAACAAAACGTTTTTTGCAAGCTTTCAAAACAAAGCATAATCGGTTGAAAACTTTCAGCTCACAGTATAAACTCTCGCCACTGCACTGCTCAGTAGCCTCTCACAAAGAACACAGAAGTCTATGATTGGAAAGTTCAACTCCAATGATCTGACCATTTCCAATACTTCCTGGTCCGAAGTGTTAAGTCCCCTAGCCACCTCGGAGCGGTCATGTAGCCATTCACCTTCTAACGAAAACAGAGAGAATCCATCCCAAGATTGTCAGGATTAAAGGGGATAAAGCTTTAACCTTGAAATCCCACAGACCCAGAAAAAGAAGCAATTTAGATGTTCATCTGTCACTATTCAATCGCAAACATTTAACTTCATGGTTTGGGTTTGGGGTTCATATTTCTGTTGAGATCCTGAACAAGAGAATAAGAGAAATGCCACGCTTCCAATCCGTGTGTAGTGTAGCAATAATGAACTGAAGCTCTGGCAGTCCTCAGCATTTGCTGAATGTGCTTCCCACCCTGTAGTTTTGATTCACTTCACGGTCAGTGGCCGAGGGCTGTCGGTGGAGAGAAGGTCTGCCTACGAAGGGACCCACAAGGGAGTTTTGGGAGCTGATGAAATTGTTCTGTGTCCTGTTTGCAGTGCCGGTTACATGAATCTCTTCATGTTTTAACAATTCATGCATACCCAAAAATAATGAATTTTATTGTATGTAAATTTTTTTAAAATTTTAACTACTTTAGGATTACCTGCTAAAATACTTTGTCAGGAAGACCGAGAAGGATGTGAGACAATATGACTAAGCTACAGTCCTCTCTTCTAGACCATCCTTAATCTATTTCTCTGGCTCTCCTGAACATGTTTGAACATTTCTTTTTCTCCTTTTCTTTTTATTTCCTCACATATCAATTCCCTTAGCATTATTTTGACAGAGGTTTTGTGCTCAGTAAAGAAAACATCTGACAGAGGATAAGAATAGACCACTTGCTGAGAGCACAACAATCCTAGGAATTCTCCACTGGTGTCTCCAGGACCCGAAGTGCTGTCCCCCAGGTCACAGGGAGTACCACAGGGACAGGGCAGGCTCCAGATCCAAACCTCAAACTTGGCTCCACTGCACTCTGTAACATCCATTTAAGTCACATTAATTTCTATGTTCTGAATTGCTTATTTAAACAGATCTAGGGTTTAGTTTCTCAGTGTCATTAAAACCATCATTACAAATATAGTAAAAAAAAAAATAAATAAATAAAAAATAAACAAAAAAAATCCCTGCGTTTCCTAACACCGAAGCCTGAAAATAATAAGGAAAACCTTTTAAAGTTAAAAAAAAAAAATTTCCCTTCCAAAATGTGACTCAGGCTTTTACCAAACCAGTTTGTTTTAAAATACTCATAAAAAAATATAGTTGCAATCATTTAATACAAAGATGGCAAGAGGGAGAGACAGCTGGTATCAAGTTTTTAATACCCAAGCTATCCCCCAAGGGAGGACTTTGACTGCCTGATAAATCACATAGATCTCAAAACAAAAAACATCCAAAAACGCCATATTTATTGTGCGTGCTGTGGGTTGGACACAGTGCTAAGTACGTACATGATCTTATTTGACTTTCATTAATAAAAGAGGAAACTAACACTTAGATTAAATGTTTTGTCCAGTCACATTAAAAGTGAGAGGGCCATGCCTTAACCTAACTTTCTTGATTCCAAACCTAGGTTCCTTAATTTTGAAGATAATACAAAAGCTCTTCTACAAAAAGACTTGACTAGAAGTGGGTATGAGTTTACACTTCCTAAAAATTATTAGAAAGAGGGCTGAGTGACGCTTGGTATTACGTAGTGTCACTATAACAGCATAAGAAAGATGTGGTAAGGCATTGCCTCTCCTACTTTGCAATTAGTGCAAGGCAGGTTCACAGAAATAAATGTTCATGGTCCTTGGGAGTGCCAACAATGAAAACAGTCTCCCTTCTCCCAATCCTAAGTATGATAAAGGGTCTACAACCTTAGACCGCTATCTCAAAGTCTTCTTACAATCAAAATAATCAAACTCAATCTTTTTTAAAAAAACAAGTAAATTTGGTTGGTGTTAATTCCTCTTTATAGTATTTGGTAACTCATAATTCTTCTATTTATAAAATGTTACAGTAACTTCTATAGTCAACTACATGAGACCTATTTCTTGATTATTAATGATCCTTACTAGCCCAATAAAAGTATTTTTTAAAAAGACAAAAGAAATGACCAAGTAAATGAGTCATGCTCTACAAGAGCTACTTTATAGAATCATATTAAACAGATCTAAACTTAGAATAAAGAAGAACTAAATGTGAGAATTTAAGATGGAATTCAAACAGTAGAATAAACTATTATCTGCAGGCAGGATCCAAGGGTTAATCACATTTAATTTTAAATGATCTAAAATATATAACCATTTAAAAACATGTCCTTGGTGTTCTTGTTTGCTTTGTACATTTTTCACTGTGTTGATATTAAATGAGGTAATTAGAATCTATCTTATCTAACTAGAATTAATAGTGAGGTTATATCAGAATACTAAGGATATCTGGGATCTGGGAAGAACCAGAACTGATTAGTCTTTATCCTTGAATTTAAACCCTCTAAAAATATCATACTTGAAATTGTTCTTTAGCCAAAGAATCATTATCCATACAGGTAAACATATATATAATAAATAGCAAATACCATAGCTTTCTTTTAAATTTTGATTTAAATCAAAAACTTGATTGAAATTTTAATTGGTTTTAGATCTTATATCATGGTTGATTTTTTTAAATCCTTAACCAAGCATATGTTTTTTACTGATTTTAGAGAGAGAGAAAGGGAAGGACAGAGACATCAATGTGAAATAGAAACATTGATCAGTTGCCTCCCGTACTGGGGATCAAACCCACAACCTAGGTATGTTCCCTGACCAGGAATCAAACCCATAGCCTTTTGGTTGTAGGGGTTGACGCTCCAACCAACTGAGCCACCCAGCCAGGGCATGGTTGATTTTTTTTTTTAAAGACTCCCAGTTGGGGTGGGCAGCATGTAAGTCTGCTCAGAAAGAAGCTGAATTCTCAGGTCCTGAGAGCAAGACTTCTACAACTACGAGAGAGGGAAGAGAAGAAGAGAAATAGAGAGAGAAGAAAAGTAGAGAGGGAAAAATGAAGAGAAGGGAAAAAAGGGAAAAGAAAACCTAACATGTAAAGAGAAGGAAAGTCTTTGTTTTAAAATATTTTTCTACATTTCAATTATTCAGTTGTTACATCTTGACCTGATACACAAGCAAAGTAAGATGGTAACTTTATAAATACAACACAAGAATACTGGCTCATTCCGACCTGCAATGAGAGATCACTACCTATTAAACATAAGCTTTAATAGTGCATTCCAGAGATGAAATGAAAAATACGTCTCGCTTCCAGTCATCTTTTAGAAAGGCAGACAGAGGCTGCACCTGATCAATCCAAAGTTTATCTGATAATTAAAATAATAAAGTGGTTGTTCTTGGCCCCCTGTGTATTAATATTTTAAACAGCACTTAAGCTATATATTTACAAGTTATATTTAAGTCATCATTTTAAATAACCTCTTAAACATCCTTCCATATTGCAGAGGTTAAATTACACAATAAAAACATAACCAGAGAGTATCTTACTCATGTTAATACGATCAATTCATTTCCACCTCGTAACTTAGATCTAAAGTACTGGTTTCAAATTAAAGTCAAAGTGAATTCAGTGTACTGAACCTCATTTCCACATTAGTGTGGTACATTTATGACACATGGGGGCAATAGGAAATTCAAGGAGTTCTGCACTGGAATGAAGGTCAGTTACTGTACAAACCACTCAAGAAAAACTTCACAGTGTGGGCCATGTTCCTTTATTTTAAATTTAACAAAAAGTCGTTTCCCAGTGAAATAATAATGAGGCCACAGGCTCTCTCCCACAAGACTCAGACGGAGCCAGTTTTGTGAAGGCTGGCCTATCAGCACTACGTTCCTTCCCTGTTCCAGTTCCCTGGCCCCCACCTTCCCCTGCAGCAGCGCCAGGCCCACTCTCTCACGCAGCAGAGCACAGGCCTGAGTACGAACTCAGTGTGTGGGCCTGCAGGAGCGGCAGGTGTGAGGTAGTGTGGCACTTATTTTGCAACTAACAGAGGGTGTTAAAGAACTCATATTCTCTTCTGAGCACAGGTATATATTTATCTTAAGAATTCAAGGCAAAGGAAAGAGATCATTCTAATCATCACAAATTTTCAAACTTCATCATCACCTTCAAGATTTTTACAGTATAAAACATTTGTTTGGTTGCTCATTCTGCCAAATGGATCTGTTCACTTCTTCAGTAAGGCACACAATATAACAGAGAATCTAACAGGCCTTAATTTAATTTATATCTAACACATAATTCCAATCCCATCTTTTATATCTATGACTCTGAAGATTGAAGACAGCTCAATTACCACCTCTTTTCTGGTTTTCATAAAACAGAAAAGAAAATAATAATGCCACAGATAAATATCAATAGTCCCTTAAATAAGGGCAACTCTTCCTTTGTACCCTGAGAGAATTTTCCCCAATTCATATCCAGTCCACCATACACACACATATATACATTGCAAATCTGATATTTCTTTTCTATTTTTGTTCAGGAGATTTTATCCAAATTACTCATGCAAAGCTATGCATAGTTAAGCTGTAATAGTCAAATAGTTCTACAGAACTTATTATGGGAAACAACAGTTTCTCCTCTCCTCTTCCCCACAAATCCTGCTCCCCAAAGGCAACCACCCTATCGATGCTTACCTCTTTATCTCTATATAGCATATTTATGCATGTTACTGCTTGTTCTTTTTTTAGGTTTTTTGATTGTGGTAAATATACATAACATAAAATTTTCCATTTTAATCATTTCTAAGTGTACAGTTCTATGGTATCAGACATATTCACATTGTTATACAACCATTATCACCATCCATCTTAACCAGAGACATTGAAATTAAGAACAAACTGACAGTAACCAGAGGGGAGGTGTGAGGGGATAATGGGGGAAATAGAGGGAGGGTTGTCAAGGAACATGTACAAAGGACTAACGGACAAAACCAAAGGGGGTAGGATCGACTGTGGGAGGTAGAGATGGCTGGGGGGGGGGGG